>CAAE01014785.1:26671-62094 GCA_000180735.1 Tetraodon nigroviridis
ACTTTACCCAGCGTCCACATCCGGGCCCTGAACATGCCTCCACAGGCTGGGGCCTAATGGACATTATTGTTGTTGTTGTTGTTGTTGATTTTCTGTTTAAATACCCATGTGTATATATCAGCCTGCATGAAGTGAATCTTCTCTGAGCGGCTGGATTCTCATTTACAGTGTGCAGGTGTGCTTTTCACTATTTTAAAAAATCCAGTTTATCTCCAGGCCATCTGAATCTGCTCCATAAATACACACAGATGCGAAGGATTGACTCTGGAGGACAAGGACAATAACAAGTGGAGCTCGCGGTGAGATCTGATATTACACACACACTCGGGCAGGCACAGCTACACAGCTGTTGTGTCTTTTTATTTGGCATTTCAGTGAGATTAGACAGAGTTGGTAATGTGTGTACATAATGAGATCAAATTAACTTTTGCAGCACGTAGTAAATGTTTGCACCAGTAGCAGTTAATTCTAATGGAACAACTGCAGCCAAAATTAAAAAGGCTTGTACTAAAACAGCAAGCTCAGGTCAAAAACACACACGCACAACTACAATAACTACACAATTACATTTTTTGTCAAACTGTCCACCCAAGCTTAACATAAAATGAAATTACCATAACTGTTGGCTTTCCCTTGTTTCATTCATCACACAGGATTACACTAAAATACACTGATAACATCAAATGACCCACTGATTAACTTTGTTGAATGTAAATCTATTCTGGCTCCAGAAGATGTTTTCTTCCCCTGATGTTGCTGCCTGCTGGGTAACTGCCATCACTCTTCCATTGGAGACTAGAAGCTTGTTTGAGCTGAATGAAAGAAGAAAAGCTACATTGAAAAAAAGCAGGAATGTACTTTGGCAGACTGCACCATGTTCATCCATTTTACAGAATCAAATCAAAATCTGAAAGCAGTTGAACATGAAGCACTGAATAACAGGAGCGTCCTGATATAATCTGAAACAACGTGTTTGTATCATATATGTTTTCCCTCTCTACGGACGGTTTACTTCACCTCTGTTTGACGCTCCACTGGATTACCGGTAAATGAAAACCTGTTCACTAGATCACTGTCTGACCTATACCTGTAAATAAATGTTAATTTCACTCTTTTTGCCATCATTCCAGCTCTAGATCTTCTAAAAGGAAAACGACTAATTGTATATCCAGCTAAGAGCAGGTGAACTTGATGTAGCAAAGCGTCCTCCTCAGACTGAAGCACCGACCTCATTGTGGGCGTCATTCTCATGGTGCAGAATGCTTATTCTGAACCCGACCCCCTCGCCATCCTTTCCAGTTCCCACCTAATACCAGATAAGTGTTAACTTTCAGTCCAGAGCTGTTCTCTGCTGCCCTTGCTGACCAACAACTTCTCTGCCTAAACCAAATACTGGCTTAGTTGTTTTTTTGCACTCTCTGTGTGTGTATAAAACATCAGGGATTGGGGGTAATCAGCTATGTGTGCAGCACACTTGTATCCAAAGGCATGCCCTTCGGCTTATTACCGTAACTGGTGTATTTATTTATTTTTACCAGGAACAAAGAATAGGTGTTTGACTTTGAAAAGTCAATTCATTCAATTAAAAACTGTGTGTGTGTGTGTGTGTGTGTGTGTGTGTGTGTGTGTGTGTGTGTGTGTGTGTGTGTGTGTGTGTGTAAGACCCCGACTCAACTCGTATCTCATGTAAATCCCATATTCCCCCATTGTTTACGTACTTTCATCTTAAAGAGTTTCATATCTTGACTTATAACATAAATTCGACTAATTAAAAACAAAGTCACAAAAAGAGTCGTAGGTTCTAACTTAGAGAAGGATAGGTTAACAGCTGTTCTACAATTTTTATTAAGCAGCACTATAACATGCACTTTAAAGGTTCTTTTTATTTATTTTCTCTTTTTACTGTTGAATCTGCTCTTGTGGAAATTTCTGCTCGAGTGTTTTCGCTTTTTTATTGACTCATGTCAAAAGAAGTGAGTTACGCAGAAAAAAAAACAAAAACAAAACCCCAACAGCTACTGATGAGTGAAGAATTCCACTACTGAATAACCTCATATGGTGTGTTTGTGTTGTTTCGGAACATAGTGTGCCACATTAGATACAATTTACTGTTGTGACAAATTATTTGAAGTTGTTCAAACTCTTGCTTAAATGTATAAAAGTTTTCAATGAAAACCAAAAAAATAACTTTTTATCCTGGCTGACAAACAAAATCAATACTGTCTTAAACCTAAGGCAGGTCCACTGCACAGAGTAAAGGTCGGTCTAGTCTGGCTGAGCTCCACAAATCCGCTAAAGTAGATTTTTATGAAGCTCAGTTATCCACCTGTAAAAAGTATTGTTTTTTTCCTTTGTTTTTATCTGCTAGATAAGGCCAAACATTTCATTTTTACTTTTATCTAAGGTGTTTGTGTCCTTGAAAATCACCACTGTAACTGTTTCTCTCCGGCCAGGTTTCGTAATCTACAGATAACTCCTAGAATCCATCACAGACTTGATCAATGGTTCAATGACTTTTTTTGTCCCAAATGGAGCAATTAGTCCAGCGGTTGTGAATAAAGATGTCGCACATGGCCCAGAGAGACGACGATCAGCAAGAGGAAGACATAAAAGGACCAAATTAACAAATATATACTGGTCCAGTTAGATGAAATGACAGTTGTGTTGTATTTGTATCAAGTCATTGTTTGGGAGTTTGTGTTGTGAAAAAAAGGATCAAAACCTCTCGTCGTTTACAGACAACGAGGCAAGCATGTCCGCTCGCAAACTCATCTCAAAGCTAACACCACCAAGGAGAAATCCTCAGGAATTAAACGTGGGGATTCTGCTTTGTTTCTGCACAACCTGTGAATTCCGAGCACATTTTTACATCTTCGTCTTGTGCACGTTGATGCATCCTTCCCATCGCTGCAGGGACCAAACAGGCCGGTCTTCGGGTTAAATGAAGGGTCTTCCAAGAGAATCCCATCGTTTTGGATCAGCATTTTCTTGCAGTAAGCATTTTTCTGATTGAAACAGACTTAATAATAGGCCGCTGCGTCTCTGCAGATGAGTCCCCTTCCAGCCTCATATTAGCTGGTCACAACTGTGAGGAAAATGAGTTGTTTAAAAGCAAACAAGAGGCTCTCATTTAGTTGCAAAGAAATCCCCCGGAGCTCTGCTCGAGATTGTGCACACTCCCGCTCTGCATCATAAAAACAGCCATGCAAATGATTCCCCCAAGAAGCCAGAGTTCAATTAGATCTCTTGCTCTCCGCGATCAGTATTAAGTGTTCAGTCATGTCCACTCATATCTAACTGGAACCTTAATATGGAAATGAAGTCAGAAAGAAATCCTGGTGACACCAGCACTGCGCCTCCACGTCCCTCCCGCAGCACTGCAGGGAGGAAGCCTGGCAGTGGAAAGCACAGTGCTCCCATTGGTTGCTGCTGCTGCTGATCCACTCAGACTCTGCAGCCTAATTTACACACTATCGCTCAGGAACACGCGGAGAAAATATGACGTCAAGTCAGCCCCGAGTCTGAAAGGACTGAAAGGATCTGCCCCTCAATGTGTGGTTGCCACATTCCTGATGGGGAATTATTTCCTGTCTGCTTTTCTACAGATGCCCAGATGATGAATAAGTCATTATTTATTGGTTCAAGCCTCCATCGCCTCTACAAAGCCACTCCACCTCTTTGCATGAGTGGTGGGCTTCTTCAAAGAGAGTGTGACCTGATCCCCTGGCCGACGGCCATTCTGAACTCTTAAATTAACTCATTCCCTGGGCCAGGCACAGTTCATTCATCACTGTTTTTCTTCACTCTCTTCTTGACTTGAACTTTGCCTGACCCCCTGCTTCAGACCTTTTACCCTCTAGACACCCCCAACCATGTAAAATCTGCCCCCTGTAACAGCTGCTGAACCCTTCCCTCAGAATTAGGCCATGAGACACATCCTCGTCTCATAGAAACGGAACAGTTTCATTTCTCAGATATATTTTTATCCGCCACTTATCATATCCTAGAGCAGCGAAGATAAAGCTGAAGCGAAGACCACCTCCCTGTCGTCCACAGAGGAATTCTCAGCTGTCAGCTGTGTCAGAGTTTCATCTGTCTCCGCTCATCTCGTCTAATTGTAGGCATCCGAAGTTGCTGTGCTAAATTTAGGTCTCACATATGGAGGGGTGCAGCTTTCATTTGCAGCATGAACAACAAACAGAGGCGTCATGCTCAAAGTTTGGTGCCGTCACCATGGCGATGGATGCAGTTATTAAACTTTTCCTCTCCGAACTCGTCCAGCAACGCATTCCCTGGTTCCGTCGGCGGCGACCGAGCAGCAAACTTGAGATGTGAGAACGGGGAGCTAAAAATAGATCTGGCCACAGATCCAGACGCTGTTGACTGGCAAAGCCGCTCCGATCGTTCCCAAACGGCATCCATTGCTCTCTCTGCTTCATGGACGCTGCATTCTGTACCCCCAATGAAGCCTGAGATCAGCCAGAAATGACCACAAACACACCAGATGTAAACCTTTACAAGATTACAGATCCAATCTGACGCCTCTGAAACTGGCTAAAAGGCAAGTTGTCACATAACTGCATTAACTTATAATATTGACAGTTTATTGAATGTATTCCAGTTGAATGTGGGGAAAGGCAGTGTCAAGTGTTTTGGGTCCTCTGTTATGAAATTGTACGTTTATTATCATTCTGTTAAAGTTAGGGGTTGAAAGTTTAATCAACTAATCAAATTTACAGACATGCTTTTTATCAGGAAAACATGTCAGTTTGATCAAATAGGAGATGTTGATGTTGGTATAAATATTTCCTCTAGTGGTGCTAGCTTGTACCTTTATTGACAGTGATTCAGGCTCCGGCTATTAGAGCTGGTGACCTGTTGTTTGAGCGAGTAGGTAGCAGACTGAATTTGTCCAGTAGTTTTGACCTCTGTCAGCGCCAGCAGCAACAGGCTGTCACGCTGTGATGTCAGTTATGTAACAGCAGTCCTGCAGCTGTCTGGGGAGTGACTGCCTTGCTCAAGAGCACTTTGAGGTGAGTTGAGCAAAATACTTGTCATTTTCCACAAGAATTAAACATTCACTAAAAGTTTTTCTTTTCCCTCCTCAGAGCCGGAGTGCCTTTCAGACGCGCTGGCCTCATCAGGTGCTCCCTTGGAACATCTCCGCTGTCTGCTCCCTGCAGTTGCGCACGAATGAACAAAAAGGTCTGTAGAAAACCAGCTTAAAATTTGATTTATTCCAAAGGAAAACACATCATTGCTCTAATGTTTACACTGAACATGTTTATCATTGAGTGGGTTTTAAAACAAAAGACATCAGATGAGCAGAGTTAGAGCCACTTTTGGAAATATGTAGCCGTGCATTGTGTTGGGATAAAGCCCGCGGTCGCGTTGAGAGCTCTTAACCGCAGTGATGTCATCCAGAAACGGGCTGGACGTGAGTCAGTCTGTGCAGCGCGCACGGCTGCACGGTTGTGTGCAGCTCTCAGCTGTCAGCCATGTTTCAGCCTCTTAGTTAATGTCACCAGCGCAACGGACACACATCAGTCACATAAGTAGCTCAAATTACAGAAACAACCTTGCGAGGCAGACGATGAAAGGCACCGCACTCAGAAATATCAAGCTTTTACTTCATTTTGGGTTTGGAGTAGGTCGGAATAAATCTCTTTTGCAGCTGTTCTCTCGTCAATCTTTAATTCAGCCATAAATGAACCAGACAGAAAACGGTGGTTCAGAAGCAGCCATGAATCAAGGACCTGGCCGCATGTCCTCCTTGACAGCCTGTCACCCCGTAACAGATGGATCCAGCGAAAACAACACAAATATAAACTAATGGTCCAACGATCAGAAAGGAAAGTCAGTAAGGGTAACACATAACCCCCCCCCCCCCCCCCAGGCTGTGAATGCTATTCCTCATCATATTCCACCACTTTTAAGACTGAAAAAACAAATAAAGCATAAATTTCAGGTTAACTCCAGCATCAATGTTTAATGTAGATTCTCTGCAGCAAGACTTTGGTGCAAAAAATAAAAAACCTGTTATATAATTGCAGACCCACAACAACGGTCTTAATAAAAAGCAGGACTGTGGTGAAATATTGTTAAACTTTGAATTATGGTGCTAAAATGACCAATTTATTTACAGTGGGGCGTCGTTTGGGGGAATATTCAAACAATGTTACTCATTTCAGAGTCATAATGGCATTGAATGAAAACTTTATTCTTCTCCTTCTCCTCTTTTTTACAGGCATTTAAAATAGTAGCAACCATTTATGAAAATGTACAAACGTACCGAAGGCACAGCATTAGTTTGGAAAGCAGCAAATCTGAAAACTCATTTTAAAGCTCAGCTATCACCTCGTTGTTCACCTTGAATGTTCCTTTACGAGGAGCTTTCATATTAAGAAGACAATTGAATTTTAAAGTTGTTCAAAATCGGCCTCAGAGTCAGTGCGTGCGTATGTGCGTGCGTGCGTGCGCCTTCAGCACCGCGGACAGCAGCAGCTGATCCCGGATTGGAGCAAACTTCCTCCGTCAACACTCTGCGCTCCGAGGCGACCATCCGAGTGTGACTAAACCTCCTCTGTCCGTCCTGAAGAGGAGGAGGAGGAAGAGGAGGAGGGGTCCTTGTGGGAGGGGTCACGCGGTGTGAGGAAGAGGTTACGCAGTCAGTCGTGGCCAGCAGGTTTTACTCTTTTTTTTTTTTTTCTTTTCCCTTTTTTTTCCTGGAGAAATCTTCCCAGCTTGGATCTGCGGAACGTGGTGAAAAACAGAAAAGAGAATGACACAGGCGGGAGGAGCACCACCCACCGCTCAAAGTCTGGGAGTGCGACGGGGGCTCGGAACGTGGAGCCTCCGTAATGTGAGCAGTTCGTGACGCGCACGGTTGAGCCCCCGCGGCAGGAGAGGGCGAGAGAGCCTGTGTCCTTCCCTTTTTTCCAGTTTTTGAGTAAATTGATCGGCGCTGGAGAGGCAAGATGGACGTGCGTAATGGGGCATGTGTTCCACTGCGGGCACGGAGCGCGCTGTAGCCCCCCACGTATTTTCCTAAAATCAATCAGTCACCAAGTTGAAGCAAACTCTGATGGAACCTGTTGTCTTCTGGGATTAGCGCCGTTGTAGCAAACTGTTGTTGGACCGCGGGGAGCAGCGATGCTGTCTGACCTGCCCGCTGGGAGCGAAGCGCTCCTCTGCGTAACTCCGTGACCCTCCCGGCGACTCAGCACATTTCTGTTCAGGATGTTTTCTCTTTGGATTCGGAGATTTCGCGCAAAGTGGATTTTTGTTTTCGTCTGAGGGATGGCTATGAAAGGCAGCCTGAATGCTGAACAGATCCTGCGAGGAACAGGTTGGCGTTCAGATGAAACTTAAAGAAACATGCTGAGGTTCGAAATCACGTCACATTCGAATTGAATGTGGAAAACGGGGTGTTTTTTTCAGCGTTAATTTATTTGCTCAGACGAATTAGTTAAAAGGGGGACGCTTCACCTGAGGATAGTAAAGACTGAGAGCCGAAGCAGCTTGTTAATGGCACTGCGCACCGAAAGGACTTGGTTTGGGCAGGTCTTGCGCAGGGTCTTTCGGCTGCAGGGCTCCTGGTCTCGGCGATCTAGCAGTCTCTTGTGCCTCTCTGTCAACCAGGACCAGAATCTGGGCTTCTGTCAGCGGGATCACCACAAGGCAGGGGGGTTTCACCGCTGCTCCGACCCCGGCGGCCACCGCGGCCACTGCCACCGGAGCGCACTGTTCTGCGCCTCCACCTCCAGGCACTGTCCGCTCGGCTTCCCCCACGCTAGCTGCCTCTTCCCGGTGAATCCGAGGGGACATGAGCCCCTCGGTCGCCGGTTCCTGTTGGCCATGAAGCGGCAGAACGTGCGGACCCTGTCCCTGATCGTTTGCACGTTTACGTACCTGCTCGTCGGGGCCGCCGTCTTTGACGCACTGGAGTCCGACTTCGAGATGCGGGAGAAGGAGCAACTGGAAGCCGAGCAGAAGCGTCTCCAGGGGAAATATAACATCAGTGAGGATGATTACAAAAAGCTGGAGACCATCATCATGGAGGCAGAGCCCCACAGAGCTGGGGTGCAGTGGAAATTTGCAGGCTCCTTTTACTTTGCCATCACGGTCATCACCACCATAGGTAGGTCTGTGTTTATTCTGGAAAAAAGTACTCTAACAGAGCTTATTGTGTCCACGGATGCGCGTGGCACCTGCTTCTCACTGTTGCGCAACAGGGCGCGATTTACTACGACTGTTGCATCTTCAAAGCAACAGAGCAACCTGTGCGCAGCCGTTACGCAGAAGCACATGTTACACGCGCGTCCACAAGTTCACGCAACATGTTGCAGCACTCATTTTCCAGCAGTCAGGAGTGACTTGTGCTGTGATGAGCCGGCTCAGCACCAGATATTCGGGATTTGGGGGTCTGAGCTGCGTCAAACGCGCACGACGCCGCCGGAGCGACGCGGCGCTTCAACTTTGTCCGTGCGTCGCGGCGATGCAGCCGGTGTGGCAGAGTTAAAGGGCGTGCGTTTGCCTCCAACTAAAGAGGCAAACACGACACTAGCCGTGTAGTAAAAACTGTAAGAGGAGGAGGTCCGAGCGCAGCGCCGTGGTGCTGAAGGGACAGCTCCCCCGAGTTCAGCACCCGGCGGAAGCCAACTTGGCGTTTCACCGTGTTCCCTCGGTTAAGAAACCACTCCGATATGCAACAGCTTCCCCAGATGTTTCCTTGTGTATTTAATTCTTCCGATTCCAGCAGAGGAGACGCGCTGCCGCCTGCTGCCTGACGCTCACGACGAAGCATCTGCGCTTTATTTAGGGCCGCGCAGGGGGGTGAGAGTTTGGCTCGCGCTGCATTCTTCTCTGAGGGTCAGCCGTGACAGCAACCCGGGCTGGAGCCACAGTTGGTTAGAATTCACCCTGTCGAGTGTAAGTGTGTTCTTCAAGATGAGGGCTTCGTCGGGGAGAACTAATGCGCCCGGCCCGTCCTCCAGTTTGCCAGGCAACACTCAGAAAGGGACGACTGCGCGGAGCTGTGAAGGTGGGCAAGCTGTTGTTTCTAGGCTACAACAGCGAGAGGGCCATTGTAATATTCATGCGCTGTGAAGTGGGTACATTTGCTGCAGCAGGCCGCAACTGCTCTGTCAGGACACATGCAAGCGCGCTCTGACGTCCTCGCAGGAGCAGGAGCAGAGATTTCACTGCCTGTTCACGGCCTGTGAAAGTTACAGGGAAGTTAGCAGATCGATGCAGAAAATGGAACACAACCTTTCCTCCTGGGGTTCAGCGCTGCGCTTGCAGCTGGACTCAGCAGCAGACCTTGATGCTTGGACACACGTTGGATCACCGGAGAAGATAATACTTCATTCTGATTCTAATACTTCAAACAAGTCCAGAAGCTTTAGTTTCTGCAGAAAACTGTGTTTACTAACTGATGCTGGTATAGAAAATTGTGCAGCCAGTCTAAATGATGAATGGATGAATGGATGGATGGATGGATGGATGGATGGATGGATAACATGTCTAATGAAGCATGTTTGATTTTAAAAAGAAAGACAATATTTGGCATTATTTATTTTTTCAAAGATAGATTAGCCACAAGCTAACATCCGCCAGCAGCAATAAGTAAAAACCAGCAAACGTGTGTTTTCATGCCGGGAGAGCCGCAGACATGCATGCGTTGACATGCAGAACGCATAATACTGTGAGCGAATTGGGCCCATCCTTTCATAATTTTTTTCCCCAGACATTTGTGCGGAGTTGCTTGAGGCAGAGATCCAAATACGCTGGAATCAGGAAGCAAATGAGAGTCAGACAAAGCTCGATGGTTGCAGACATTTATGCAGATGTGTCGGGTAAAAAGAAAGGATTATAACAGGATTACCACTAAAACGCTAAAACGCCTGCACACGTACAACAGGCGGAATTAGCCTTAGCTTGGGTTTCTGGTTCCTCCTCTCCAGAGGTCTCAGGGTCCTGATGCCTCAGGCCAACAGGTCCAGACAATCATTGCAAAGTGTCCTGATGTCATTTTGATAAGGTGTAATCTGAGCCAGCCATGCGCGACTCCCGGGCAGCAGGCAGCGCAGCTTTGGTTCAAAGAGCTCGCTCAGCGGCCAGAAGGCCGCTCATCCCAGATCCAACCTGTCCTCCCTTCAGCCTGAGAGGCGGCTGCAGAAGTGAAAACGCTGCCGAGCAGATAAGGACAGTTTGGACTGTGTCAACCGTGAGCTGTTTGTGCAAGCTAATTAAATTGAGTATCATTGTGTGGGACAGTAGAACCATAGCAGAGATGTCTATTAAGATACGCGTCACCTCCCGTGTGTGTGTGTGTGTGTGTGTGTGTGTGAGAGAGAGGTGTATCCTGCTCAGAAAAACGCTTTCTGAGAAGTTCATCTTCACCGTGAACGTGCAGCTGTATCTGATCCGCAAATCAAATGAAAAGTGTTGCATTCTTAGGTTCCAGATACTTGAACGGTTTTATCCTGATGACCTGCACGTCAGGGCGCAAAGTCAAAGGCCGATAAGTGACGGAACCAAAACGGGCGGAGGCGGATTCGTACAGAGCTGTCAGGCATGGGAAAAGCCGGTTTCATTGGAGCAGGCGGGTCAAACATAATGTGGCATAAACTCGATAATAAATACATAAATCGAGAGGCGGTTATGGTTGGCAAGAGTCTATAAAGTGACCGGCTGTGAGGGATTTACTGGCTGCATCAGGACAGCCGAAATGGGCCCAGCAGCACCGGAATATTGTTGTCCACAGGAGAATAAAGGGAAGGTGGTTCGGCAACGATGGCAACGGGAACTGCTCTGGAAACCCTCAGCAGTCCTCTTATCAGCAGCCGCCATAGGATTTATTTATTCAGCATGTAAACTAGCAAACACAGACCAGAGAGAGACTGTTTTAGCTACTGTAGGCACCACTTCCACCCAGACGTTGGCTGAGCCTCTGGGGGGTCAGACCTGGAAGGCGGGCCGCTGCCCCGCCGCTCCCTCTGCCCCAGCAGGGCCCCTGACGCTCTCCTGACAAATTGCGTCATTTTTGACACTTAGTGATGCGAGCATGCCGCGCTTTACCGCAGCGTATACATGCACACACACCCACACACACACACACACACACACACACACCCAATGCTGTCGCTCATGTTGCCGGGTGACTAAAGACAGTTTTAAAGTCATCTTAGCTAAATGCCTGGAAACATCAACAGCTGTATATACGGTAAACACGCGTTTTAGGTGCAATTGATCCAGGAATTAGCCTGACTGTTTAAAGAAAGGATTTCCTAAACAACCCCAGTCAAATTATAAAACTGTCAGAAGGAAATCTCATCATTCTTTTTAGATTTTACAGGCTGTTTTTCCCAAATGTTGATGTTTTAATCAAAGGCCAGAACCTGAATGACACCCAGGCTAAAGTCTATTCAATCAGGACTATTAGCCACTGACGAGGACAGGAAAAGTTGGCAAATGGAGATGCTAGAATGTGTGTGAGAAAACAAAACTAAAATGATGTGCTGTTAACCTTCTGCTCATGGCCCAGATTTGCTACCATGCTTTTTATTATTGTTTGTCAAAGCCAAACAAGATTAGAAGTTTGCTCCCTTGGGCACATTTCCGATTGAAAAAAGCAGCGTTTTGATTCTTTCCGTTTCATTTTAAATTCCTGAGTTAGCTTCTTTCTCTTCGCATCACCTGACAGGTGAGCAACACGCGTGTTTGTTTGCCATTCGGACAAGAGCCAGGCGGCCAGAAATGGAAGCAGAGAACCTTTAAGACATCTGCAGGGTGATTATCCTCAGGCTCTTGAACATCCCTGTGGTGAGAGCGGGTCAGGCTTCGGGCTCTGACCATGCTGAGCCAAGGCAGGTGCAGCTTCATTAGCGGCCTTTTTGGGTGACTTGCAGATCAGGTGTGATATCCAGGCTGAGAGGCTCCACCGCTAATGATCCAGATGAACTTTGTAGATACTTGAGGCAGAATCCGACCACGACATCTCATTAACAGGCTTTCTTCTCAGCTCTCACCTCTCTCCACACTTAAAGAGCTCCGCCAGAAGCTCCTCAAACATGGAGCTAGAAACAGCGCGGCGACAGATCGAATGAACTGACCAGGTCTCTCACCGATGCGTCTGGTTTGGCGCCCAGTTTCCTGCACTGGAGCTGCAGTCTTACCGAGAACTTTGGCTTTCAGGTTTCATCATTAGAATCAAGAGCTGAGACTGGTTGATGCATCGGTGGGAACACGACACCACGCAGCCTCTGCTTGGAAACGACACCCTGACGTGTGACTGCAGTCTATCCATCAGTCCTGCTCTGCTGAGGAATATGTGACAACCTCAACAGCAAAGCGTTAAAACCTTCAAAAGTACGCTGAACCTTAGCCAGCAGAGGGGTCACGTGACCCAAGGGAGAAGAAGAGTGTAACACAGAGTGTAACGGGAGCTAGTGGGCAGCGCTGTGAGTGCTAGCTTTAAATTCAGCTTCAGGCTGCTGTCAGATCTGTAACCACAGGTTTAAACGAGGTTGGCGGCAGATTTCCGGAGCAGCATCGCTCCTGTTAGCTCTCCTGCACAGGACAGCTTCCTCAACCAGAAGCCAGGTCTGCGGCTGCGTATTGAGCAGCCATCGCAGCCGTTCGCCCCGCTTGCGCCTATTGTAGCCGGTAGATTATTTTCCCTCCACTGAAGTTCCTACTGGGAGCATGATGGCGGTCGCTCTCAGATCGATGGCAGCGGGCTCCTGCGGTGCCGATGCTCTCGGTGGGAGTCGTGGCTCTGGAGCCGGCCGGTCTATTTTCTCCTCTCTGAGGGGGGAAGTGGGCTCGCGGGGTCCGACGTGACGGCACAGCTCAGCGCTGGCTTGGTCCTAGAAATAAAAGAACAGTCAGGAAATAATGGCACTATTTTATCTGGACAAAGAAGACATTAGGCTGTCTGAAGTGTCGCAATCAGCCGCTATAAACATTTGTTGGGTGTCACCTGTGGCTCTGAAGGCCTTCAGAGGCCCAGCGGAGCCGTTCCCTCTTCCATTGTTGAAAATGAGGTTCCGAGGCAGCGATTTTAGCGCCGAATGCTTCCCACTTCTCAAATTTGCCTCCTCATCTCTGCCTGAAATCGATTTGTGGGAAGTGTCAGCTATTTAAAAGCATGTGGAGGACAAAGGAGATGCAGCCTGAAGTCTCATCCAGTGCAAAAAAACACACACACACACACACTGATCTAACAGAAGAAATGACTAACGCTCAAACCTGCAGCGTGAATGGTGTCACCATTAGCTTATGCTGCTGCTGTCATCGCTGTCCAGCCCAGGTGGATGTTTGGAAAGTAAGAGATGGTGTGACAGAAAGAAGAAAGGTGTAGTTTGGAGGTGTAGTATGGGGAAGGAGAGCTTTCTCCAAGCCAAGGTGACCTCCACGACCTCTGGATTCCCCTCTCGCTGTGTGGTTGATCCATGTCTGGCAGTTTTATTCACCGGCTCACCGTTCCTGCTGGAACGTATCCACCGTCTCCAGTTTGAGAGGGACCTGGTTTGATCTCACACTGAGCGCTGACGCTAACGCTTCAAGCCGGCCGTGCGCGGTCACGCTCCTCTGTTTCCGCGCCGGCTCATCGTTGCTCATGTTTTTGTAGATGAAGCATCAGCTCTGTCAGTCAGAGAGCTGCAAACAGAAACAGAGCAGCGACTGAAAGCAGCCCTAATCTGGAATAAGCAGGCTGACGTTTGTCAGAGGCTGCGGCGTCCCGCGCCTCACTGGACTCCTCCGTTTGTTGCCACTTTCCTTCGGTGCTCTTGTCTATCCGTCTCAGCAGCGGGCATAATTTCACGCATCACAACGCGGTGGCTTGTGGCCAGCGTTTGCTTCCTGTTTTCTCATCTGTGGGACGAGCAGAGCCTGGCTGGGGGGGGGGGAATGCCCCATGGGCGGGAGAGAGCGAGCCTCTCGCCCGCCAGCTGTCTTCGGGGATGTGTGGCGCCGAACGGCTGCACCACTCCAGTGGTGATGAAGGAGCAGAGCGCGGCCATCACGGCGAGCCCTTCCAGACTGGAGTGGGCCGGTCTGAGTGGGGTCTCTGGGTAGGAGTGCCTCTCCTTGGTCAGAAGGTGGGGGGGGATCCAGGTGGCCTGCTTGTTGAGATGGCAGAGGGGTTCTCAGAAGGAAGAAGAGGAAGGAAGAAGAGGAGCCCCGACCTCCCTGCCAGGCCGCCATCACAGCCATCAAATCCTCTGCTCTTAGCCTGATGTTCTGGTTCTGTTGGGCACTGAGTCCTCCTCTGAGGAGGTGTGACAGGCGCCGGTTGCAGAAGACTTTCTTAAAAACTCACTTCAGCAAGTCCAATAAAGCCTTAATGTCAACTTGTGAGTCTCACATCGGCCTGGGAATCGTCTGACATTTACCTCGTGGCGTCCTTTAGCTGCTAGCTGCATTTTTAGCCACTCCGGGCGCCTCAGGCTGTGAGTCAGCACGACACAGCACCCAGCTGCCAAGCTGCTGGGTGCGCTCACTCGCTCGCTCGCTTGCTCGCTCGCTCGCGGCGCCGCCACAATCCGGCTTCTTCCTCCCATTTGTGTTGTCGTCACTTTGTGTGCTTTATTGTTTTCCAGAAGAGTTCAGATGACCAGTGGTCCTCCATCACCACCCCCTGCCGCTAACGCTCCCCGGCCGGACCCCAAAAACCCTTCCATCTGTAGTAATGCCCTCCCACATGGTCTTATCACAGCCACTCTAATTCAGCTGCAGAAGGAGTGGGAGTGTGTGGTCTCCTGTATGAGTTATTGCTGTAGGACAGGCAGCATGAAATCAGCGTTGGCGGCTCCTGCACAGCGTGTGGTCCGGGAGCATTTCTGATCCATGAGTAGTATCTCTGATACTAAATGTGGACCCTCCGGAGGGTGGAAAACAAATACAGTGTGATAGCGCCGCGCCGGTGGAATTACACAGGTTGGGAGCGAACAAAGGAGCCGTATGAGGGCTGCAATTCTCCCGTGATTAGCCTCAGATTACGCAGCAATGCTGAGCGTTGGCACATTTTTGTCCGTTTTTTTTTATTTGGTGCAGCTCTTTAGATTGTAATTATGTTTCTGGAAGTCCTGGATAGACAAGGCTGCATGTTCTCTTGCAGCATCGCATTTCAATGTAAGAGGAAAAACTCCAAAAGCTTTAAAGCCTGGAGCATTAAGGGTCGCCCGTACGCGCACAATGCTATTGATTTGGTAGGAACAGTGGAAATTTCTGAATAGCCGATAGCTGTTGGGATCCATTGCATCGGTTGTGTGAGTCCTGAGGGGAACGACTGACAATGTTGTACGCATAGAAAATCAAACTAACTAACCTTTACCAGTTGCAGGGTTTTGGCATTCAAGGACCCAGAAACAAAGGTAGTTTTTTTATTAATTCTCGTATCATCAGCACTTTCTTCCCATTCTTTCAGATCTGCATCTGCAAGTAAACTAACCTTCAATCCCTGAACTTAGGTTCCTTCATAGTCTCCTAATTAGCTTGATAAAAAAAGCTTGGTTGCATGTGGGAGTTCAGTTACACACAAGATGGCTCCCGCTAATATAAAGTTTAATTGGCTACAAGATATTTTTTGGCAGCATACAGCCTCCAGAGCTAACTGGCAGGTAGTCGTGTGGAGCTGCGGGAGCACTGGCTGACTGATATGTGGCGCCTGGCTGGCTGCTTGCAGGGGTCTCCATCATCTGCGGGTCGTCTGACTAACGTCACTCTGAGGTGACCCCCCTTATGGGTCTGAGGCAGAGGGGCCACGTCGGGCCAGGTGGCCGTCTCTGTGGCGATGCGACTTTTAGTGAGAGCGGCAGAGCTCGGCAGCCATCTTTTCCAAGCCCAGTTGATGAGGCTCCTTCTGTGGAGTTTAGCAGGAGATAGAAGATCCCGGATGCGAGAGTGACGCTGCCTGATGACTGCTACCAGGCTGTCCACCACAGAAGCTTCCAGTGGCCACGGTGAGCTAGCAGAGGCGTAATTGTCTCTTTATATGACGCACAGGCAGATTATGCTCTGAAGTTAATGACGGTTATCCACACCGACCTGGGCACACTGCTGTTTTCCACTTAGCTTTTGTTCCTTGACAACAGTTAGACCACTGGAGAATTTAGAAATAGTTCCAAATCTAGCAGAGAAATACTGTTGAAGGTTGGAGAATAAAAACTGCTGTTTAATTATATTAATGTAACAGGCATGCGTTCTATCTTTGTGAGGACTTTAATGGGCCAGGCTTTAACCTGCACAGTCATGGACGGAGAACATTAATGCCTTTGAGACTGTCCCTCTAGTCCTGAGTGGAAGGAGAAGGCTGTTCTAAAATGGAGTCCCTCCTTGGAATCAGAATCATATTTACTGTAGCATGTTATAAACCCCAGCAGCTCGAGGCAATATTTGTCAGCTAGGAACATAAGCCTCGACGGCGCTGCATTAATTACTGGCCCTCACATTATTGACAGCCCTTTGACATTTACCACATTCTCAGAACTCATCAACTACTGTCTGGAAATAATTCAGCTGTAGGGTGCAAACGACCAGGGCTTAACGTAGCCAGAGGACTCGTAGTCAACCAGATTGGCCACTTGTATCAGTGCATCAGTGAAGTTTATGTCAATGCATGAAAACACCTTCAATAAAATAAAATTAAAAAAATCATGTCTACAGTTGGTTTTTCATGGCATTCATATCTTTGTGAATTAGTATTTTTTTTCTATCTCATATATTTTTTTTAATCATTCACATATAAAAAAAAGGAAAATCATGAACAGTTTAGTGAATAAAAACAATAAATAATAGGTAGCTTAATTTACAGCATTACTTTGTAGTTTAATGTAGTTTTTACTTGCAACCACCAGATGGCAGCAAAAAAATCACCTGTGACATTTTGTCAAAAACCGAGAAAACTGCATGTGAAAAGTGAGGATGAAACTGCGACGATCGGCGCTCGACATTCATGCCTGCATCGATTTATCTGTGTTCCTGGCTAAAGTTGTCCATGTTGCTAAATTCCGACGCAAATAGGTAATGTCATCGCATAAATTTACAACAGGAAGTAAAACAATTAACATAAAATGTGATTACACTAAAAACGGGAATCCCAATATGTTTACGTGTCATTATAAAGCTAAGCGACTGCAGAAAGGCAGGGACACAGATAAATCGATGGAGGCATGAAAGTCGAGCGCCGATCGTCGCAGTTTCATCCTCACTTTTCTCACGCAGTTTTCCCGGTTTGTGACAAAATGTCACAGGTGATTTTTTTGCTGCCATCTGGTGGTTGTCCCTAGGTGAAACATTCCAAATGATTGACAGCTGTCATGTCCCGCCCCCACTATTTGCTGTCCATTAAGACCAACACCGCAACAAAATAAACAAACATTTTTAATAAATATATCGTTAAATATTAATATTTATTTAATAGTTTTCTATGTTGACGGTCGTCATCATGCATCATCCAGTTATTCTATTAGTAAAAACACCCACCTTGGTATGTGTAAATAAGAAAGATCTATTGCGATTGTTACTTTTTCTTTAACTGTTCTATAAGAGTGGTGATCATTTAAAAGTCAAAACAAGCAGACAGCAGTTAGGGTTTTTTTTTTTTTTAAATGTTTTATTTATGTAAAGACCTAATTTACAGTCGCACACAAAGGCATGGAACAAAATGGCAATCAAGGCAGAGCCCTGTGGCTTGACGCAGCCTCCGCTCCTTATTTCACCTATCATAAGGAACCAAAGCATTTCTGACCCCAGTCATCTCCCCAACCCATTGTGGCGCTGCGTCGCCTGCTGAGAGCCACAATTATCACCAGGCTCAGCATCTGGTGGCAGCGCCTCTGGTGGGGTTTATCAGCTCAGGCGCTGTTCGAGCTCCCTGGCTCTCCATGAGGGGAGGCGGTCCAGAGCCCAGCATTCAAAAATGAGAAATTAGTCCTTTGAAATGAAACACGGAATTATGATTTGACTGGAAGAGTGCAACCGTATGAGTCACCTCGGTTAATACTCATCTCCCCGGGGTGTTTTATCACTGAAATTGCTCCCAGGCAGCCTTCTGCCGGGAGCTGAAGTCGGAACCAGGTGATGGAAGAGGAGCGCCAGTTACTGATAAGGTGCTGGCTGGCTCTCGGCTGATTGGGGGGGTTTCCAGGCGCCAGGTCGCTGTTTTGGATGGCAAGTGTGTGAAGCAGACACAGATCCTGTTGAGCAGCGCCTTTATGATTTTTCTGAACTCCAAATTGATTTTTACCACTGAGGTTTTTGTGGACAGATGATAAAACCCTGGGTCTGTTTCATCTGCCGAGACTGCAACATTTTAATGACCATATGGAGGAAACTAATAAATCTACTCAAAAATGGGATTTATTCCAATTTTAATAGGGCTCTTTTAATTTGGGCTCTTATTGAAAATTTAAATTATTATGAATAAAGTAAAGTAAAATCAATAATTTAGTTCTTATTTAAGTAGCCCATTCTCCACTGCAGCACTGAACTGGTGAGTGCAGGAGAACCATCTAATTTCTTTACACTCCTTTCTCAGGAAGCCAAGAGTCTGAGAAGATGAAAGACCTGTTATCCAGGTGTCAGCCCCCTGAAGCTACAGCCGAGGACAGGAAAACCTAGGAATAAATCAAATTTAGACAAAAACTAAGGCTGAAAACATTCAAAGCAGTTGGAGTTAATAAAGTGACCTGGAATAACTTAAATCCAGATTAAAGGATGGCTCAGCTGGGCTCCGGCTTCTTTGTGGACAATCGTGAAAGAATCCTGATGCAGCACAGCTCATCCTATTCTACCTGTGCTACCTTCCGTGCTCCTTCATTAGCATCCGGAGCGATGGAGCTCCCCACCCCGTGCACCCTGTCTCAGGCGTGCGTCTGCTGTCTCCACGGAGGGAGGGAGGAGGTTTGTTGTGCTTCCTGCTGAACCCCACCCGGCTGCCTGCATCAATCAGAGCGCGCTCCTGAAAAATGCAGTTTTTGCAAAAGAAAAGCGTCTAATCATTCATGAAACAAAGGATCATCAGTCATTCAGACAGAGAGCCACAGGGAGGTGGATTATACGCCTGATGGAGATTGGCTGCACTTTAGAATGGGAGGAAGATCATCTTCTGTGGACAGTATCCAGAGGCAGTAATGAGGATTACCGGGTTCTCTCTCCAGGCAGCTCATCTTCTAGCTCAGACAACCTTTCTTTCGCTACCCAGCTGGTCTCCGGAGACGATTCAGACACCTGAGGGATTGAATTTCCCCAGAAACACCAGCGCTCATGGAAGCAAAAACTCAGGTTATAGTCTCGTTAGTAACAACACAACAGAATCTGAAAAAACGGGAGAGGAATTTGGACGAGTACCTAGTAACAGCAGCGCTGATCAGAAGGTTGTCAGGAGTTTCCCTCAGGTTTCAGCAGAGATGAGTTGGAGGACTGTTGACCTCAGGGCCACCGGAGGGAGACAAACCCGCCAACAGGCTGTTTACGGGTCTGCTACAGGCAAAAGGGAGCAAATGTCAGCTACAACTCCTTCATGTGACAAAGAAAACCTTTGTTGTTGTTGTTGTTGTTGTTTCCACAGAGATCCTAGGTCTGCTATGATTCTTGCTGTGATTAAATCATAGATTTTTGTCACCAATTAAGCCAAATTAACAGATCTGAGAATCAGACCATCAGCCAGTTGTTTACACACACTCTGTGTGGTCAAATTAGCCAGAGATGAGTTCCAGCTGAAAAGCCCTCACACAGAATGTTCTTACAAACCCGCAGACAAATATTAACATTCATCATATGTTTTAATGAACTTCCTTTCTTTTCACTGATGTAAAACATGTAAATGTAAAATGTAACAGTTCTTACGATGTGATATTGTTTCTGCAGTGTCCTGAAACAAACACACCTGCATGTTTCTGTAGACCGTTAACATGTTGAATGACACAAAAATGGTTTGGAATACTTTCAGTGATTTCTGCTGAAGTCCCGCTCTTCAAACCTCAGATTTATCTATACACAGGGAGACTTAGCTGTAAATCTGACCCCTGGAGCCGCCGGCAGCCGTCTGATGTCAGTGTGCTTGTACTGAGTAAAATATGATGTTTGACATTTAGCAGCAGACCAGCGGCAGAAGGACCTGGAACGGGCGGCAGGAAGCAGAATTGTAGGGAGACATATTGGCTGAGGTATTTTCCGCCTGTGGCAGGTAACCATGGCGCTCCACCTCAGGAACATTAAGCTCTTGTTGGTGGCCTGGTGAGAGGGCTGAACAACATGTTCTCAGCGCTCTTCTTGACCTTCATTAAAATGCCATGGCCAACGACAATTAATGCCACCAGGGCACCTGAAACAGGAGCCGGGTTCGCCTGCGCATCAAACCAGCAAAAGGTGTTGGTTTAAACAAGTGGGTGGAGGCAGGCTGATTGCTGGCTGTTTTTCCAAGCGGCTCTTTCTGTCAAATACAAATGCAGCCAAGGAACTGCTAGCTCATCAGTTCAAAACTGATTTAGCAGTGACTCACTGACTCCAGGGGCCTGCAGAGCTAAGGTTTACAGCGGTGGGCAGACGTTAAAAAGAAGCCATAGTACAGGCGGCCAGAGCCAAACACAAATATTACCTCAGAGGTCGTTTGTGAGGACGTCTCAAGGACTCCAGTGACTTAGATGGTCTTTCGGGCTGATCCTGTATACTCTGGTACCGTCAAAGCTAGATGTAGCTGAGCTCGTAGTGCTACGTGGTGACCTGCTGCCTAAACCCTAACCCTAACCCTAAACCCTAACCCTAACCCTAAACCCTAACCCTAACCCTAAACCCTTTGCATCCCTAACCCAAACTTAATGGTCCACACACACACACACATACACGGACACACACCATATTATAAAATACTTGAGCCAGCAGATCTTCTTCCTGTCCTAAGACTCCTAAAAGAGTGTGACTTTTTCCACTGAGCAGCCTCACACTCACCTGTTCACACAGGACAACAAACACACCTGTACGCGGCAGACCTCTGTGTGGCACAGCAAATACGTCTGTTCCCAAGACAACAGCAGATAATAGAGTCATTATAACAGGACAAACAGATTACCCAGCGCAGCGCTGCCACGGCGCAGCACACATCGCATCAACACTCCAGGACAGCGGTGCACATGCGTCTGACCAGGCTCCTCCGTGTGCTTTTCCTGGTAATTCATCTTGGGATTGTTTGACTTTAATCTTGTCTTTTATTTTCTCTAAATACTAGAGACAGTTTCGTCAACAACAACAATTATACAAAGGCTTTTTTAAGTTATGGCACAAGAACATACCAGCGCCATTTCCCTGGTTTTCTGTAGATCTCCATTTCAGATAAATAGTGGTTATTGTCTAAAAATGTAAGCAAATGGCAAAATTTAAATGTAGTTTAACATTTTGGTTTTTTTTCTAACTTCCTCATTATGTCACAGTGTTCGGAGGTTTTAAACACACCATCCCTCTGATCTGTCTCATGATTTTAAAAACTAGGTGACATACACGAGCCCACTGGAGCTCTAGTCAGCACGCACATGAGGGAGGAAAGAACTAGAGTGAAAAATGATTTATTCCTAACTTATTTTCTAGCAGATCCTATTTTAGATGTGTCTGCAGGAAGTGTGCAGATACATTTTGACCTAGCGCTGCTATAATAAGTCACAAAAAGCAGTTTTGTGTATGAAGCCAGTTGGTTTCTACGACAGCACATGCCATCATCACATGGAGCTCGAGCTGCTGCATGATTTTATACCGTGATCATTTGAATTCGGTGTGTCGAAATGTCTCATTTATCAAAAACCCTCATTTAACCATCAAGTCTTATTATATATTTTACGCTGATCTTGATTGAGGACCAGAAACAAGGGTTTTCCGCCACCGTTGCACACTCGGTTGTACACGGCTGATGAAAGCTGTGGCCAGAAACACGCTGGTGTGCCGCACTGCTCATCTGCTCGCTCAACACTTAACAAAAACCCTGCAAAAGTGGATAGAAGTCCAAGCAGAAAATCACAAAATCAATACTTTGAGAAGACAGAACTTGATCTGGATGTGCCTAAAATCCAATTTAAAAATGCAGCACAGTAAACTAAAAATATTACGTCTACATTTTAAAGTCAGAAGTTGTTTCAGGGATCCACTTGCCAAGTGATGGTGGGCGTTTCTTGGCTACAGTGTTGGTGTTACAGGCTGAAAATCAATACAACATGTTTCTTTTAGCCCTGAATTTTAAACAGCCGCTGCTTCCATTCATGCTGCAGTTGCTGAAAATCATCTCATTAATGTAACGTCCTGCGTAAACCCCATTGTTCGCCCCACAGGTTGATTTTGCCAGTCTGTTTGTATGTGAGTCAGCAGGTTACAAAGCTAAAGGTTCATTAAGCTAAAAGCTTTACTGGCTCTCTCATGACTGTTTCAGTCCCTTCTCCAAACCCTCAGACCTCACCGGAAACTTCTGACTAATTGGACAATCCACTTGCTATCATCTTTGAGCCCAAATAAGATTAATGGCAGACACATTTCTGTAGCTTGCACCTATTTAATGTCCCTTTTGGCAGCTCCCCTGGACCCACCTGGACGTAGCTCTCCCTGGGCAGCATTATTAAATAGAGGCTAGCCATAGCGGGGCAGTTTGCGGACATGTTTGGCGCAACCTTGGACTCATTTCTGTCATTTGTCTTCTCTCTCTTCAGGTTATGGACATGCCGCACCAGGGACAGATGCAGGGAAGGCCTTCTGCATGTTTTACGCTGTCCTGGGAATCCCCTTGACTCTGGTCATGTTCCAAAGTCTGGGCGAGAGGATGAACACTTTTGTCAAGTACCTCCTGAAACGCATCAAAAAATGCTGCGGCATGAGCATCACGGAGGTCTCCATGGAGAACATGGTGACTGTGGGCTTCTTCTCCTGCGTCGGTACCCTCTGCATCGGGGCAGCTGCCTTCTCCCACTACGAGGACTGGAGCTTCTTCCAGTCGTATTATTACTGCTTCATCACATTAACCACCATCGGCTTTGGGGATTTTGTGGCTCTTCAAAAGAACAAGGCCCTGCAGAAGAAGCCGCTGTACGTGGCCTTCAGCTTCATGTACATCCTGGTGGGACTTCACAGTCATCGGGGCCTTCCTCAACCTGGTGGTGCTCCGCTTCCTGACTATGAACAGTGAAGACGAGCGACGGGACGCTGAGGAAAGGGCCTCGCTAGCCAGCAACCGGAACAGCATGATCATCCACATCCAGGACGAGACGCTGCCGCGGGGTCGGCGGCGGCGCGAAGCCTTCCGCTCGGAGGTGACCGACCTGCAGTCGGTGTGCTCCTGCATGCACTACCAATCTCACGAATTCAGCAGCTCTGGGGGAGGAATGGGAGGCGTGGGCTGTGCCTTCTCCCATCAAAACTCCTACAGCTCGCAGCTGAATCCCAATCAGTACTTTCACTCGGTCTCTTACCGGATCGAAGAGATTTCGCCCAGCACCCTGAAGAACAGCTTGTTCCCCTCTCCCATGAGCTCGGTGTCTCCGGGGCTGCACAGCTTCTCAGACAGTCATCAGCTGGTGAGGAGAAGGAAGTCCATCTGAAGCAGCTCACTGGCGGCACATTTTTTACACAAGGTCAAACATTTCCAATGCTGCTTCTTACCAAAACATATTTCAGCACCCCACCCCCTCTTTTTTTAGTTGTATGTAAAATAAACAAAGTATTCTTAAGGACAGATGAAGAACACAAAGAACACCAAGTGTGGACACAATGGAATGCAAAGCATGAAGCATGGATGTCTATTTTTCAAAAGATTGCTTCATTTACACGAACTAGTCGACCTTCCTTACTTCAAATTTACAGCAGAAACATTGATATATCCACTTTGGTTTCATACCCAGTTGATGCACACGTGGGGAAAAGCTATTTTTCAAATGGGAGTTTGCTCGTTTCACCTTAACTTGAAGAAACTTCTACTGTTAAGTCCGATTTTCATTGCCTCACAGCAGACAGAGATTTTAAAACGATTTAAAGCATCAGGTATTGTTTTCTATAAGCAATCATGTATTTAAATGGGTTCACTAGCGTCAAGCCAAAACATGGTTTCCAAGGTCAGCATGTGCATTAGATCTCATTTCCTGCCATGGTTTCGTGACATTCGTTATTCCCTTCGGACTGACGTGTTAACACTCTCTCAGATTCGAAAGATCATTCTGTTATTAACGTTGCTCCCTCGGCACAGAATCGGATCTCACTCTGAAAATTCTATCCAGCAGCTCCTAAAATTCAATTATAATTGACCGATTAGCAAAGATCCATCTCAATTTTCTCTGAATGAGCAATTGTAAGCATATTAAACACTCACGCCGAAAAAATTCCAATGTAAAAAAACGGTGGAAAGACCATGGGATGAATAATTACAAATTAGCACATTTAGAAAAGTCATTTGTTATTGAATAAATAAGAACAATTAGGACTAATCCAGCAGAGGCTAGCAGAGGATAACTAAATTGCTAAATCTCTCAATGCTATTCAGGTGAATCTGCCATTCTTTACAGACCAAAAATATCAAATCTTCCCCTGACTAGAAAGCAGGACAGGCGCAGACAGTGGATTTGGTGTTACTGTTTGTAAATCGGGGGAAAATGTGTATCTTCTGAGCTAACATCAGCATTAGCTGGCCCAGCAGCTGACTGATGATCGGCTCCAAGCGGGAGCAGAGGCTCCCACCGTGACGGAAAAGCGTGCAGATCTGAGCTGGCAACTCTCAAGGTTTAGATGCACTTTGGAGCCATTAGGCAACCCGCTAAACGCATCAACACGGAAACAAGGAGGAACTGCGGCTGTGATTTGATGAGAGCGGACAGCTGAGGATCACGGGAAGACCAAATGGTAGTAGCGCCAACGTGACCCTTCCCGTTGCTCTAAGATTTTAGGAGATGAAGGGTGGATGAGGGATTTAGATTTTAGACCCAAAAGATCTGATAAGTGCATGAACTTTGTGTGCGGAATGGGGAGGATTATGTCTAAATACCTTTAAAGAGGAGTCACATCACGAGGTGCTGGTTGTGCCAGTGATAGTTTTTTTCTTCTTTCTTTCTTAAACCATTTAATAATTTGTGCTTAGGTCACAAAGAATTAGTGACAAAACCCCAGGAATCCAAAAACAAAAGGTGTATTCTAAATCTTTACTACTCAGAATTGAATGATAATGCAACGTTTCATTTTGGACGGTTTTATTAGAATATAATCAGTATACGGGAGTTGAAGCCTGGCTAAAAGCATTTTTATCATCTGTGTATAATAATATTAATCACATGTCTCAGCTTTCCCAAAGATAACTAGCATTTTTCCCATTTTCCTTCCTGAATTTAACAGGATTGAAGCTGTAATTATGTTGTCCAAATGTTCTCTGAGGTGAAAATGTGTGCTTAAATATGAGGGAGCTCTTTAGGAAACACTGCGCTGGGGTGTGTATTATCCCTTTCCAACATCAATTCTGAAGTCAGGATGTTTTTTTTATATATATATATATATGTTGAGAGTGCTTTTCAGCCCAGCCTACTAAAGGTTCCCTCACAGGGTGAATGCCATTCTATTTGGGTAAATATTGAAATGCCATGGATGCTATTCAGCCGTGACAAACATAACCACGCGTGGAATCTGAGATAGGCCCTAAAAGCATTGTTTCATTACTGGAACTATAGCGGCTTGTCTGAATATCCTGTACACTATGTTTATAACAACCTTTGGAATAAGAATGCCTTTTAACGGCTGAGATGCATACGTATTTTTACACATTAGCATATGTGCCTTTAAGAATCAACACTATGTGTTTGTGTTGAAGGTGGCACATTTAAATATGACAGCAGCAGATGTTTTTTTTTTCGGTTTTTTGGTTTTTTGTTTTCCCAAAGTGAATGGTTTTCATACCCAGATCTGCATATGAGGCTGGTTACACATCCAAACCCCTTAAACCAACGTCCGGTCCTATTTGACTCTTTTTCAAAGTGCCAAAGCGCCTCCCATCCCTCCCCTCAATTTGTTTGCAGACAAAAACATCACAACAACAATTTCAAGGAGCAACTCGGGTCTTTTGTATTTTTGCCATCAAAAACTAGCGCGATTTAGCAGAGCCTGCCAGAATGGATGGAAAACACAAGCTCACAAATTTATCGGGATCCATGTGTCTGACTCCTTTTCCCTAACAGTAATTCCTGAACAAAAATCAAGAAGAAGAAGAAGAATACATGTTTATTCATCCCACAACGGGGGAATTGCACTGGATCTGGATATTCCACTGGATCTCAACTGCTTCATGGATACGCTCTGCTGTTTGGGGACAGATAGCTCTGGCCCAGCAAGAGGTTCTCCGAGGAGAACGTTGCTTACAACAAAGTTAAAGAATAGTTAAAGAGGAGAGTCTACCTTTTGCTTGAAGCTGTTCCTAAAAAAAAAAGAATGAAAAATCAATAAAAACTTTTAAACTTTTTAAACTTAATCTAAAAAAACCTCCAAATTTAGTCAGCAGACCGCGTTATAAAGTTTCGATAAATCACTACGGATGGCTTTGCTAAACTACTGGTTAATGGCCACGCTTTTGTTACGTTAACTCTTCTATCTCAACCCCCCTACAGTAATTCTGGTAGCGTTTCTTGCATTTCAACCTTACTTCAGCCCCCTTACATGAGCTCGATGAGGCTTTCGGTATAGTTAGTCTAGCATCAAATGAAACATGTAAACACATCAGCGTAAAGGTCAGCGCAGACTTCAGGAAGGGCAAGGATGATGACGATGATGGCAGAAGTAGAAAAAGACCCAGGCTGTGAGGAGCGTGTGTAAAACTGAGTCAATACGGAGATCCGCATGTGTCATTACGCACCGGCGTCTTCTGCTTTCCGTCCGGTTCAGCATCCAACTTTTCCGAGCAACCTTTTGGGGAATGTATCAGCCATAACGGATGTGTGTGTCTGAAAGGCAGCGGCGCACAAATGAACTCATTTGCTTTTCATGAGCTGCGAGTCAACTCGTTTCTCACAGCCCTTCCCCACGCAAGGCGCATTACTCAGATCTGCCTGCCATCGTGCTACATATCATACTGACGCCTGCTGACTGAATGTTGGCGCAGATGGCGCCCAACGCACGTGCCACGACCCTCCAGCCGTACGACATTTTGTTTTTCTCTCGCGGTTTTTCTGCCACGCGGCGCTGAGCAGCATGGCGTTGAATCACGGCCGTCTTTGGCTGCCATTTGTCCGCGTAGCTGCCCTTGGCTTCAAACGTCATTTGGTGCACGTGGCAGAACATGCCGTCAATATTGCCATGTTTTAATGACAGGGATAAAGAGACACAAATTGCACTACTATTTGTGTACTATAACAAAACGGGCTGCGACTCACGATTTCTATTTTTGAATGATATCATTTACAGGAGATCTGATGAACAAATCTACCAAACTCCCAACAGGAGAACATATCCCATTTTGTTGGCATCTGTGTAGTTCGAAGGCCACAAACCAGCCGACCAACAGTGACAGTTTCCAGACTGATGCCATGACTATATTACGGTTCCCCACTCACACAGAACGGTTTCCAAGTCTTCAGAATTAGATGAACGTGTTAAATTTGTATGTTTCCTTTCTCTGTTTTATTTTTTTTTGTGTGTGGGTGGATGCATGGTTTGGTGTGGGTGACTCACTGGGTTTACTGGGCCTAGGTGAAGCCATAACACACTTGAATAAAAATGATGAACCTCCTTCTGAACCTCTCTGTCTTCCTCCTTAAACATCTCCAGATGCTCCACTCTCACAATTTATTTATTTATTTTTCTTTTCTTGCAGTACATATCTCGAGTGTTTTGCTCTCAAAGATCAGAAAGCAGACTAGCGTTTTCCCTTCATTTCTTTATTTTTTTGTTTTCAGGTCGCAGTTGTTGGTTTTTTGTTCCATTTTGTGCACTGTGGGTCATTCTAAAACTGCTTTTTTATTTGCTTGTGGTAGAAAATGCAGAGGAACGAGGGGATTCAGGCCGCCTGAGACTGGTTTCAGTGTCCAGTCAGTCAGTCCTGTGCTATCATCGTAGTCCGTGCAGCGCAGCTGGATGTTCAGTAGGTGGGAGACTGAGCAGGCAACATATCTTTTTATCCCTTCCCACACTGCAGTAATTATACTGTCAGCTGCGAACATCAGGCAACGCAGAGGGCGACACAATAAGAACAGTGGAAAAGAGGCGTTAAGGCCATCTCTTGGCGCCAAGCCTGTAATTTTGCATCTTAAATGATCATGTAAGTGCAGCCAAGTTGTTGTGCACTGAGATCATCCTCCACCGTGCCACTGATATGATGAAGCTTTGCAATAAGCAGGCGCCATCACGCCGCTGTTTCTGTTTTCTCGGGGAGAAAAGGAGACAGCGGAGAACAGACAGGAGATTTTCCAGTGTGATTGAGTCCCTCTGCCTGATGAAAAATTGATCTCAACTGTAGGAAGCTCAGCTGCACACACTTGCCTCATCCATCTGAGTGTAGCCCTACGACGGCCTGTCTCCAAATAAAACAAATGATGCTGATGTGGAAGCAGCAGAGCCAAAATTTAAAACAAGGCGCCATTTGGGGGTGATTAAGATCTGCAGACATCCCTGAAGGCAACATCTTTGTCTTGTCCAAACTGTTTAAAGACATTTATCCTGGGAAGAAATCAAGTTTGATTAAAGTTTAAATTCAGTCATTACTGATGTTATTGAGTGGGAGCACCTATTAAAGGTTCAGATAGTTTGTCCACCAGCCAGAAAGACAGATAGAAATAATATATTGCAAATATGATCCCAGGTGAGGTTTAGCCCACCAAAAACCATGATCTTAACAGGTCATGTGCTGAGGAAGCTACCCATCTTTTTTATGTACTGTGGGGGAAAAAAAAAAAAGAAAAATAGTTAAAAAAAAAAAAAAAGGTTTAAAAAGTCTATTTCTTAAAAAAAACGTATAAATAAGACAGCTTTCGCACAGACTTAAAAGGTGGTCTCTGTCGCCATCTGGTGGTCAACATCCTGTACATATTTACGCTTTCGGCTTCATTAGCGTTGAACTTGTCCTCTCTGAGTCAAGTCACGCTGGAGATGAAGAAAACAAACACTTGTCAACATGTAAGCTTCTACAAGCGTGCACGGAAATCACCAGGGTTCCCCACCATGACCCTAATCTGCTGATAATCACATTACGCCATTTAAAGCCTGTTGGAACTGCAGAGTCAACGCCCGTGGCCTGATGCAAGGACCTAACAAACACGGCGGCAATGACAACAGACCTTCTGCTGCACTTCTACAAGCAAATCACCTCAGATCCAAGATGTTTCCCAAAGCTGTGAGTATACTAAACCCTCTGAAAAAAACCCCCCAAAAAACCAAAACAGATTCTAATTTAAAAGTGTATCTAATATCTTAGTAAAGCGACATGTGCTGTTCGACCAGTTGCTTTTTTAAATGTATCAAGTTTACTGGGAAATAATGCAACAAAGTGTTTGTATGATGTCCCATTTCTATCAAAAGTTTTAAAAGACTGTGATTTAACAGAATACTGACTGTTTACAGATTACCTAATTAGACACCAGGTTAATTACTATATTGGTATCACTAATGGCACAAGTTGAATTCCAATAAATAACGTAGATACATTTTTGCAAACAATAACAACCGAATGCAGTAATGACCCTTTTATAGCCTCTCAAAACATGAATGACAACAAACAATCAGCTGTAATAATCTGTCTGTCTGCTTCTACTAAAATGTTCTGCTCTCTAACTTCAGACTTTATTTCTGGTAAGCGTAACAACCCTTTTTAACTTTGGAGTTCCTCTAGTGGAACAGTAGATCCCTCATCATATCGCCTTCATCGCTGTTGTCATTCTTTGTCCAGGGGGCTCCCCAGCCAGGAGAAATGTCAGCCATCCAAGTTAAAAATACTGCGTTGCATCTGAATGGTCAAAACCTCAGGCTGGCAGCTAAAAACAGCCGCTCTTCAAAAACACGTGGCCACCATGTGTCAGTCGCTTATGAAAAGGAACTAGCAGGTCACTTTATAGCACCCTCACTGACCCAGGGGGGCACCACACAGTTGGACTCACTCCTCAAGTCATCCAGGCTTCCCGCAGGAAGTGAGGTTCACAATCCACAGGTCAGACGCCCTCGTACCCTCGCACCGCTGGAGCTGCCGGAGGAGGTGCGGGAGGCTCAGAGACAAAAGCTAAAGCAACAAATCAAACCTCCAAATGAAAGCAGGAAGGTGAAGCTCGCCGTAGGGCCGAGAGTCACCAGAGCAGCAGTGTGTTCCACGGTGTCCGCTGAGCCACACAGAGCAACACACAGATGCTCGAAGCCTCAGCCGATCTGCTCCACACCTGTAGAGCTCAAAGGGAACAGCCAGCTCGAGGAGGTGCTGTGCCACGGTACCCCCGCTCCTCTGCATACCAAGCCTGGACCCCCAAGCCCTCAGAGTAGAGCTCAGGCTGCTTGTAGAACTGATGAATCAACTCAACATCCCAGCAGTCTCCTGCAGGACACAAGGAGGAGGCGACTGAGGCTGAGGAGAATGCAATGCCTCGAAGAGGATCAGCAACTTCCAGATAAATCAGCAGACTTCTCTGTGGAAAAAGCCAATCTGGCTCAAGGTGTCCAAGGCAGAGGTGAAAGGACAGCGAGAGGCCAGCATCATACTGGAAAAGGCATCAGTCAGCCTCCTGCTGCCTCCTTGGAGAAGAGAAGCATCAGGAAGAGCCATCAAGAGCTTCGCAGTCAGAACCAGCCGGCATCACAGCGCGAAAGCAGGGAACATGTGCCGGATGGTGTCAGGCCAAGTGCTTTAAACTGGAGATTAGGGAGGAAAAAACACTTGGTCACGAATCATTCCATTCCAGTCCCTCTTTAACCTGATTACCTCAGATCTTTTACTGTTGTAGGTGGCAGTGGAATTATCTCAAGCACTATATTCTGAGGTCTCTTATACTACTTAACAACATTGACGTTTTCCTCCATACTTTCATTAAAGTGCATCATGCTGCATTTTGTTGGGAAGTCTCCGAGGGAAACACCATGAAACCACAGCAGGACAAAGTTTAGAAACAGTCGGCCTTCCGGCCTTCCGGCTGCTCTCAAAATAGAAAACAAATCAATAAGCGAGCAGCCTTTTCGTGTACAAGCACATCAGGTTGCTTTCAAACAACAAGTTCCTTCTTCCAAAAAGTATTTCCCTGATCGAAAAAGGTTCCAGTGAGACTGGGTGAAGTAAGAAAGGCAGAAAGTGAGAAAATCACAGGCTGAGTGAAGGTCAAAGACAAGAAACGACAGAAAGATGTGGGATGAAAACAGTCGGCCTGATTCAACAGCTGGTGGGATTTAAAAGTTACAGTGTGATTAACTTTAATAAACAACAACTTAACCACTTCACTCTGGAATGCATCTGGTAAATGTTTTATATAGCTGCAATTTTACTATAAAACTGACTAAAAATATGAATGTTCTATAATAAAAAATTACTTTATCGTCCACAATTTGGTCTCAGAAACCTGATGACAACGAAGCTAACAATAACAATAATAATGGCAGCCATCTTGATCATTTGTTCATAAATTGTGCACTTTACCATAATTCCTCAGTCTGCTGCAGTTCTTTTTTTTTTATCTTTATTGGTGTTTCAAAAAACCAATATACATAAAGTTGTTGTGAGGAAAGACTTTGGTGCTATAAATCGGCGCAGCTGCTGGAGAGAACCAGCAGATTTATGACGCGCGGCTGGTGTCATTAAAGTTCTACCTCAACTTATGGTCCTAAAATTATGCAGACTATTCATTATTATATTTTTTTCAGAAGAAGAAAACGTGTCAACTTCCAGTCCGATGACAAATGGAATTTACTAAAATGGGGTGAGGTTAAGGGCTGGCCACGCACTGATTATTCACCAATTAGCATAATATCAACATACTTCTATAAAGTAGGTCTTACCTTACTTGTAAAACAGGTCGATTCCTTATTTTAACTAATGATTGTTAGCCATATGCCAATGTGGTCAAAATGTTTAACTCTCGGAATTTGGAGTTAATTGTCCAATTAGAAAAAAAAGGTGCGTCGTTAGCTTGTTGTGACTTCTTCTTCGGCAGTTGCGGAGCAACACGAGAATCTGTGAACACAAAAGAAGAAGAAGCAGGCCTGTGTGGGCTCGGAAGCGCCCTCTGCCCTCTGTTTACGTCGACAGGTAACCTTTTTACTGCGGTTTGAAAATAATCTGCGAGCATAAACCAGTGCGTTTGAAAGTATTTATTTTCGAAATGCAGAGGAAGAGCGACACCCTATTTGCGTCGCATACCAGCACTGTTTGTGAGGGATTACACGACCCAGAGATTGAACCTGCAAAGTGCTGGGCTACCTCAACGCATCCCCTGCTAATAATAATAGTAACGGATTCAAACGGAAAGAGTGTTTTTATAATACATAACAACCAACAAATAACAGCATTTGTCTTTTTATGTTTTTAAGTTCCACAGAGGCCCTGCTGTCCCTATGGCGTTCTTATGACACCTGCAGACTCATTTCAACAGAGCAGCAGACGGTTCCTCAGACTGACACCATTACTCATGATGTGCATCTGCCCATAATCGTCAGCTTGCTTCTCTTCCACTTCAAACTGAGCCTAAACATAGCCTGGACTGTCCTGGCTTCCCTTGGCTACAAAGAGGCTGTAAATAGGACCTGGCTCTTCATAACTGGTTGGTTGTCTGTGACATTCAGGTATGGGCAGTGTGTTTTAGAGATTGTTGCTACTTGACAGCTCCTCTGCACATGTAGGTGTGCTTTCAAATGAAGCAGAAGCTTGTACTTTTTGAAGGTTAACCAGCAGGCAGAGGACTAGATGGATGTTTTCCGGGCCGGATGTCTGGCACAGAGGAAAGGCTGATGTGTATCACTGCATCTTCCCTCTTGCATTAAGGACGATAAAGATAAAATTAACATTCTCGTGTGGATCCTGGCCATCCCTCACATTAATGTCAACCCTTAACATGCAGAGCTACGGATTGACAAGGGATATTTAAAGATTAAATATTGTTAAGAATCTGAAGCACTTGAAAACGTTAAAAATCCATCAAGTATTTTCTTAAGTATACCACTTAACTTAGCCGAACTGATACAACTAAAACTACATCTTTTGTATTTCTGCAGCACTTAATCAGACCCTAATGTCTGTTTTATAAGAAATATTTAGCTAAATATATGTCTTTCTGAGGATCAAGTTTAAAACATTTGGTAGCACTCTGATGAAAAAACAAAGGTTTCTGTTTAATTAAAAATATTTGTTCTGTCTTTCCTTTCATCACTGTATCAAAAAGTATTTCCTGCCCAGAAATTTGCTGATGTAATTAAATGTAGAGATGGACAGGACTTAGAAACTGCACGTGTAAAGGTAACACATTTTAATTACTTATTAAAATCTGTTTCTCTGAGCAATCTAGATTACACAGTTTTACCAAGGAGCAGATATTCAACACAGATCTGCACACAGGAGTTTTCTGTAATCAGTCCCCAAACCTAAATACAGCCTTTCTCCAGAAGTGTGTGGCTGGATGAAGCCGATGCGGCCCGGTAAATTACCAGTCCCAGGGCGGGTCCACTGTGGCTGTCCCAGCAGCAAAGGCTAAAGCTGGGGCGGTCACCGAGGAGCTGCGCCTTTTTCTTTGAGGGCAGAGCTCCACAAGGGTGCAGCTGTAAAGAAGAGGGGGGAAAAGGGACAAAAATATCCAGAAAGTTGGGTCTATAATTGGCCGTGCCTCTCGGCCTTTTTTATGTGAGCACAGCCCAGTTGAGAACAGTAGAAGCCGCTCCATCCCCAAGTGAAACCTTACACTTTCTCCTTTGCAGTTCCCTCCTTCTCAGTCTGACTGTCTGCAAGGTTTTTGACACTCACCTCACTTTCCTAAGGACACTGCACAGGATTGTCAACCTGGATTACAGAGTAATGATCTGGTCTTGATTTGTGGCACCTGCAGGGGGATTATTTGGGATAACGGCTGATAATGATGGAGCTCTGTTGCTGATTGAGTGTCGGAGTAAAACGCGCCTCTGTGAGGCTGCCTGAGCGAGACGGGACAGGTGAGTGAACGAAACTCCAGTCTTCCTTTAAATGTTTTTTTTTTCTTTTTTTTAAGCAGTTGCTCTTCTATTTAGAAGACCAACTTTCTCTTTCTCTTCTGCTCAGTTCTATAATTTTATTCTCCTCCTGGAATTTATGTGGAAAAATACTGTCTGGTTTATGCATTTCGAGCATGAGAAACATGGTGCTTCTGTTATGTACATCTACACAGGCCCAGGCCCACCACTGGGGAGGAAAAGGAAATGGGCCTGATACAGACCCTGGATTATACAGGAATCTGTCGTGAGGTCCAGATGTTGACACAAGCGGACTTGCTTGTTTTTATCATTATCTCAGTGACGATATGAAACCCAGCAGTGGTCGATTCAGACAGTCTACATGCAAGCACTTGAATTAAAAGCTTGTTTTTTGCAGCTTTCATTAGATGCCTGATTTACTGTAATTTAAAATGGACAATAATTAGGGTGGTTAGGTTGAGTCAACTAGACTGCCTCGTTAACAAATCTGATAACAAGGAGCTGTATCTGGAACCAAAAAAAGCACTTTATATCCCACCCAAGCCAAATAACGCAGCCTCTGTGTCACAGGCCAGGTTAAACTGCTCTCTTCAGGTTGTTGTTTCTTTTCCTGAACATTTTCTGGATGAATTTTTATGCTAAGGAATACTCTAAACATAGATGATAGCGCTTTAAAAATGATTTCATTTATAAACAGTAGTTTATTTGAATTTTACTATTAAATGTAGCCAGGAGATTTTAAGCCCAACATCAGAATTAAGTCAGTTTGAATAACAATGTTTTAGATTTCTTGGGTGTGCTGCTCATTTCCTACATCTGTCCGGACAGCTAATAAAATAATGCAGAAGATAGATAAAAGTAAGGCACAAGTGCCTTTTTTGCATGTTTTCACATTAAATGTATATATTTTGGCAGTTTATGTGGGACGTTATTTGGCATCCTCCCTGGACCCCCTACGGTGGGACTTCACCACTGAGAATGAGATTTTGTTATGTCTACTGCCGGTCACACATGGGTGTTAATGACAGGCGTCAGAACCACTGCCACACAACAACAGCGGGAACGCTTCTGTGTTTATATGAGAGGTTTCCTCAGTGCCACTCCAAGGCCACACATCTTGCTCTAAAATTCTAAATAGAGATATAGGGAAAGTGTTCAAGTAGGTATGATTCCAGTGTTTCCTGAAGTGTACATGTCTCAGTGATGTATCTATGAACTTTTCCACAGGTCCAGGATAGCTTGATGGTGGCAAAAAGATAATTCTCACACATCCAAACATTGGCTGAGATGGAATTTCGACT
>CAAE01014785.1:62182-105188 GCA_000180735.1 Tetraodon nigroviridis
TTCAGGCTCACCCTGGTCATGGTCATCCTGGCCTTGTCACTTTCCAGCCAGAGAGTAGAAGCACAGAGGGCAGGTATGATCATGAAGTGATTTGGTTGTATATTGGTTATAGAGATGGTTATATATTACAAAAAAGATTATTTTTCTTGTTTTTATTTCCTTGCAGGATGTAAGACTGTTCAATATGACCTGGCCTTTATTCTGGATACCTCATCCAGTGTTGGAAAAGAGAACTTTGAGAAGATCAGGCAATGGGTGGCCAACCTGGTGGACTCTTTCGACGTGGCGCCGGACAAGACAAGAGTTGCTGTGGTTCGCTACAGTGACAGACCCACCACTGAGTTTAACCTGGCCAGATACAGGACGCTGGAGGACGTGAAGCGAGCTGCTCGTAACATACGCTACCTGGGAGGGAATACTATGACGGGGGACGCTATCAGCTACACTACCAGCAACATCTTCACAGAGCGGAATGGAGCGAGGCCCATAGCCAGAGGCATTCAGAGGGTGGCTATCCTTCTGACCGATGGCCGGAGTCAGGATTATGTTCTGGAACCCTCCAAAGCAGCTGCCAAGGCTGGCATCAGGATGTTCGCTGTAGGCATCGGCGAGGCACTGAAGGTGGAGTTGGACGAGATCGCTGCTGAGCCAAAGAACGCACACGTTTTTCACGTGACCGACTTTAACGCCATTGACAAAATTAGGGGGAGACTGAGGAAAAGGCTGTGTGAGAGTAAGTCCTCTGAAACACCATTTCCACTGCAAACCTTCTGTTTGAAGCAGCACTCATTCATCTCAAATGCACACTTTGATACTTACGTCACCCCTTTAGTGAACTGGGAGGGAAAGACCCTGACCACAGTAACCCACCCTAATCACAGAGAGCTGCCGCACTTGCATGCTGCACCCATTTTTTTTTAATTGACTTGTAAATGATAGCTTTCTAACCAATGCATATCTGTGGTATAGCAACCTTTGTGACTGATACAGAGGTGTGTAGCAGTAGACAGCCTGAGTTAAGCTTAACTAATTTCTACCGGGGTCGTGAGCTGTGAAGAGGAACATACCTAAACAAAGTTAATTACTTTTAAAAAGCTTTAAAAGTGGCAATTGCATCATGCTGTTTAGTGGCAGTGTTGAGCTGTAGTGGTGTGATTGTTTTCAGAGAGAGGATGGATGCTTTGCGCTCTTGTGCTAAATATTCCTGCCTAAAATTAGCCAGACTGGGAAGAAAAGGATACCTCAGTCCAAACCACAAACACTGAACACATAGACACACAAATGAAAGTACTGGGATAACATTCAGATGAGCTTCAAGAAAGTCAGATTTGACGAGGTATTATCGTTAGATCTTTTCTTCTGCTTCAAGGGCAGATTGTCTACAGTGACCGCATGGAATCATTTTAAAGCCCCTGACCTTTGACACTGCACTTTGACTCCAAATATTTAAATCTGTCTGCAAATAATATATGTTATAAATGATCAAACATGTGGTTCACCCACCTGTAGAGCACCATCGTCGGTACAAAATTCCAAAGACTATATTACACAGAAGTGTTCTTTTGGTTATTTCGCAAAATCACTATGTGTGACCCTCTAGGTTAAGTCTCAGTGGTCAAAGAAAGCTGGCCCACTGAGTAATGTGAGCTATTTTCACCTAGTAAATTATAGCTGTGATATTCATGTGAGTCCAGAGCAGCTGCTTCAGCACTTGTCTCCAACGTTTTTACCTATTTAATCGACACATTATGACTTATTATGCACTTTTCAATTCCGCAAGCTTTATGTAGACATGTAAAAGCTAATACCAAGGATGGGAAATAATGGTTATTAGGCGTAGCTCGCTCATCTCTCTCTGCTGATAAGCTGTCATTTGTTTTCATAGGGAGGTTGTACTCTGCTACCATTTTAAATCACAGTCATGTCCTTAAATTATAGCTTTAGGGCCATGAATGCAGGGAGCAGCTCAGCTCTCCTGCATGCTAAGTTTCCATACCTCCATTTCAAATTGGTCTCCAGTCCTCCTGTTTTTTTAAAGCAGTAACAAGGGAAAAAAACAATTTAGAATACCGACCTATTACCGTATGTTAAAATGACTTTGCGAGTACAGATAAAAGAAACAGATAGGAGAGAAGACAGGTCCTGCTGGATGGATATTCATGAGGCATCCTCTGAAAGCAGAAAAATAAAGCTTGTCAACAGAGCTGTCTGCGTAACGAACAGCACAAAGGTTGAAAGCAGCTCTGACATGCGGCTTTTTAATTAGTGTAATTTCTGAAAATTGCAGCTTTTGATAGACAGAAAAAAATCAGAGTACTGCGACACACCTGAATACAGATTATATTTGGGGCAAACAAATTGATGGGCTAAGTTTAATGAGAGGTTTCCCCTGAACAGATTGATTACAAAATGATGAGGGGATCTTGTATTAGCTGTCACTGTTCATCAGCTGCGTGAACAGTACTTTTCAAGTTAATGCAGAGAAACATCACCCACTCTCGCCATCAAACCCGGACAATTAGAGCTCAGATTTACCTCTTATAACCCTTCATGTGATAGTTTTTGCTGCTATTCTCTACACACAAAGCAGCCATCCCCTCTTGTGAACTGTGGGTTCACTGGTGTGTTTATCTAGGTCTCCATTTGGGGTTAATGGTCAAGGGCCAGATCACCAGGCCGGCAGACCCTTTTCCCAGGTATAGCTACAGAAAACCTTCCTTTTTTACTGGTTTCCTCAAGTGTCTGGTCCCTCACCATACAGCTGCTCCTGGGGTCATCTGGTCATTTGGGGTCATTTCCTCCCCTGTGATAAGCTCACAGGGGAGGAAATAAAAAGATGCTTTTACTTTTTTGAGGCAAGAATGATCCTATAACCCTTAAGCAAATGTTTACAGGCAGCTAAAGATAATACAAATTTTCTTAGGCAGTAAAACTGCATGTTGACACAAATAGAAAATGTCCTCTTAAACACTCAAGCCGAGACCATTGCCTTCTTACTGTCATCACCCTCACACAGATGTGTGTTGAAATATAAAACTGTCTTCCTGGGCTTGTGGATGTAGGGTCTACCACACACACTCCACTTCCCAGTGATCACACGGTAGCTGAGAGATAGAGACGCCCAGCTGGTCACCACAGTTCGTGTCACACACTAGTGAAAAGGCTGCTTTTCAGTTTGGTCCCCATTTATTAAAACAATCTGAGCCTCATCGGCCTCCTCAGATGGTTTCATACCACCGAGCGTCTGGAAACTGAGAGGCATAGGAAGGCTTTTGGCACAGCTGACCAGTTTTCTTTCTCCTCAGATGTCCTATGTCCGAACATGAAGGTCAGAGCTGACCGCTTCAAACCCAACAGCAGCAGTCATGGTCTGGAGGAGGTGCCAGGTATGTAAAGTTCTGCTTGATTACCAGCAGCAGAAAAACATTTTCCCAAATTCTAACATTCAGCATTTTGCATGAAGACATAAAACGATGCATATGATTGATAACTTGTTGAAAAACGTGTCACTGCTGAGAGCTGCATAGCCATGAGGGGTCTGCAGCAAGTTTGTGCTGTTGGAAAAAACATTCTCAGGAGTTCCTGGAAGTAAAGTTTTCCAACAAATAATTAAACAATCAACAGAATTCTCATCACCCACCAGTGTTACGGCTGAAGGTTCTCTTCTACTTTTCACAGTGATCATCAACAGTTTTTATATAGATCCCAGGCTCTTGCAGGAACTCAGAGTAGCATTTATCCAGAAGGTAGGATGTTGTTACAGGACTGTCTTGTGGGAGCTCTGAGTTCCTGTCTGTACCTTCCACCCACGTACATCACGCTAAGAGACAAAACAGATGCCCAATCTTGACTGTTTGGAACTGGAGGAAGACAAAGACACAAAAAATGTTTTTAACATAGTTTGACTGTTTAAACTCATAACCTTTAGAACCCCAGCCACTCTTTAAACATGGGGGCAGCTAATATTGGTTTTTGCTTTGCTGTTGTGCCAAAATCATTTTTTTTCTAAAGATAGAAAAAATAAAATATTGTCAGTAATTTAGAACGTGACTGCTGCTACTTTCTGCCAAATCCTGCAATCCGGACTGGCCTCCTCAAAGACCTGGAAGTCCCAAAGACTGATATCTGCTGATTTTATTACCTGTATACTGTTTTTATTTATTCTATGGCCACATCCTCTCAATCAGCAATTAAGGTGTTGAAGGGCCTTGATGACATAGGTTTTACCTATTTTGAGGTTTAAAGTTTTCACTATTGAAAAAAGGTTTTTAATGCAGTGAAACTGTTGCTGTGGTGCAGGCTTATTGCAGCTTTACCAGAAGCATCTTTTTTTCTGCTCCTGCAGACGACTCAAGTGTCAGGACTATTTGCTGCCCAGTGTGATTTGATTAGCAGGCAACCTGTGGTTTGGCTCCGACACTTATCAGGGCTCCCTGGTCCGACCCCTCGGAGGCGACCGAGCTCACACAGTAGGCTGTGGAGCCTCTTTGTGGCTTTGCACTCACCGACTGCTCTATCTGCAGCACAAATGTTGTTGTCTGCTGCGATCAAAGGAGCATGTTTCCCATCCACCCTGACAATCTGGCTTTTCCTGCACATCTCCCCCCACTGGTCATTTTTGGCCATCCAAAATAACTTCTGGGGTTGATTATATGCTGGCCTCCGCCAGTCCAAATTACAGCCCTGCGCTCCGAAGCGCTGAGAATCGGCATGGTGAGCAAACACGCAGGACCCAGGCTCAGTGGCGGAAGGGACGGAGGACAGCAGAGCTCGCAGCTGCAGCAGCCATTTTACAAGACTGATAAGCAGCATACACACATGTTCTCAGAAAAGCTAAGATCATTAAATAAAACACACTGAAGGCTACTGAGTTTCTAATCAGCGATTTCTCCCTTAAAATATACATAGAAAAAAGGTTTACAGGAGTATATTCTATTGTGTTTTAAGACTGCACAACATCATGATCTCTGGTGCCATCTCATCTTTTCTCAGAACAATGCATCAGTAAAAAATAGATTTTAAAAAGTTGTATATTTGAAATGCAAAGAGAAATTTGTCTCAGACAGAAATAGTTTAGATTTTAGTCCGGCAGCTGTGTTTGTTGTGTTTCTGGCACTTTCGGCTACTGTGATTTGGCTGTAGAAACAGGAAATTTGCTGCATTTTTGTGGTATTTTAAAAGAAACAACTATCCAGCAGTATATCAACTGTCCCATCCCTGCTGTGCACACAAAAATATCAGTGGGCCTCTGGATGAACATCAAACCTGCTGGTAGCAAATGAAGTTAGAAGATGCTGAAGGCCAAATGAATTATAGATTACGGTACCATTTCTGGTGGAACTTTGTCACGTGCAGCTTCTGCTGGACAGCAGAGAGTCATAACAGAAGCGTAGGGTGGCTGTTAAACACATTTTTAGGCAAGCTGTCATCAACACCATCAGTCACAGATGCACATTAATAATTGTCTCTCAAAAAGCAACAGATGTGTGCCAGAATCTTCCACCAGTAATCTGAGTGTGCAGTAATCTGTCAGCGCTAACAGGGCGCCTGAGACTTCTAATGGTTTTTAATGAAAGACTAGTTTAGCCGAATGGTTGTTCCCTTGAGATATCTCTCTGTTTTTACTGTTATTTTTATTCTTGTTTCTGGTGGCACTTGAGTAGCCTGTGCCATCCATTTGCCTAATTCTTTCATGACCCCTGTGATTCCTGGCCCGGAAACCTCCCATTATAAGATTTTTGCGACATTACTGAAATTATTTTAAAGGTTTTTCCTTGCGGTGTTGGCACATTCTGCTTATAGAAGAGCTGGCAAAACGTCGGACAGCTTTCCGAAGGATCTGCCATGTAGCCCGGCAGCCTTAGTCATGTTTGAGCTCTTGTCATTCTGGCATTGCAGTCGCTACAGCAGCTGTTTGTTGTACAAGGGAGTGTCCAAAATTCAGACCATCAAATATGGTCTGTGGTCTGGCCACATTAAACCAGCAGCATTTCACAGTCAAACACATGCTCAGGCTGACACAAGTACATGTGGAAATAGTTACATTTCTCTTCTATTCAGTAATACTAGGATTTCAGGCCTTCTTACACCACAGAGTGGCTGCAATGTGTGGTGGTAGTGACCCAATTAAAGCCTCAGTTTACCCCGTAAAGCCCTATAAAGTGAAGGTCAACCTCAGGGTTGTGTGCCTTTTATGCTGCAGGGCTGAGCTCGCCTCTCTGGTGAGATATTGTCTCAAAACCAGACTTTTTGCTTTTTTTCTTTTCTTCTTTTTTTGTGGCTGCAGGGTTCGACCTAATGGCGTACTTCAACGTGAGAGAGATTCTGGGGACCAAAGAGGATGATGGGCAAAGTTCTTACGTTCGCCTCGGCACTGTGCCCATAGTACAGCAAACAGAGTAAGTGATTTTTGTGATGTTAAACACAATGGACCCACTTCAAAAAGCTTTTTACTAGCAGCCCTTATTGAAGTCCTTAAACAGATACTATCTATACTTTGTAGTGTACCTATTCTTCTTCATTGGTGTAAGCCAGATCATTGACAGAAACCATGTTGTTTATTTTTTTTTTTCCCTGCAGGGACATTTTTCCTCAAGGTCTGCCTGACGAATATGCCTTTGTGACCACCTTTAAGTTCAGAAAAACATCGAGGCGTGAAGATTGGTACCTCTGGCAGGTTTTTGACAAATATGGAATCCCACAGGTGGGTCGGCCAACCGCAAACAGTAACCGGTTTGACGTTTGTTAGTGTAGGTACAGCTGGTTACAGGGTATATCTGTGGTTGACTGTGGTTGAGCTCAATGACTTTTAAAACAATCTCCACTTTTAAAACGATCTCCACCAAAACATTTTCCCCTGCTTGACGCCATCTGGTCGTTTAACCTTCAGGTGTCGATTCGGCTGGATGGTGAGAACAAAGCAGTGGAGTACAATGCTGTCGGGCTGACAAAAGACGCTGTCAGAGCCGTGTTCAAGAACCCTGAAGTCGACAACCTGTTTGACCGCAGCTGGCACAAGATTGCCCTCAGCGTGGAGGCCAAGTCGGTGTCCCTGTTTCTGGACTGCAAACACATCCAGACCCTACCGATCGAAGAGCGAGAGGACATCGACATCCAAGGAAAGACGGTGATCGGGAAGAGGCTGTATGATAGCGTGCCAATTGATGTAAGTGCTGACAGCTGCTAAAATAACAGATTATTGATAGTGCCTGATGTAAAAAAAAAAAAAAAAAAAAGCTGTGATTTTTTTTTCTTTAGTGTGATGGACTTATCAGATTGTTTGCTCGTGCTCTTGCAGTTTGACCTCCAGAGGATGATGATTTACTGTGATTCCAAGCATGCAGAGCTGGAGACCTGCTGTGACCTACCCAATGGACCTGTGAGTCAAATACCCAATACAAGTTTTAAATGCATAATACACTAAAACAAATAGCTCGAAGGCTATATTAAAAAAAAAAGAGATAAATAAAAAGTTTTACTGCTAAAGTCAGGAGTTCATAATGCCATTTTAATATAGCATAAGGTCCGTTTAAGTGTTCCTTTGACAATATAGGGACATTTCCTGTCCTTATATTCTGAGCTCTTTGTTATTGTAGCCCCTGTGTTGGATTTAAATAGCACCGGTTATCATAACTAATACTTTTTCTAGTGCTCCTGCACTTTTAATTATTTACTATTTTATAAATATTCTGTTGTCAGTGTCCCAAGAAAGTGGTGACAGAAGCCCCACCAGTGCAGATACTAACTCCAACACCAACCGTCGGAGAGCAAAAGAGAGGCCCCCAGGTGAACTGCTCCTGCCCAGCAGGTCACAAGGTGAAGTCACAGCTTCTTTACACTTTATCCCTGTCTGACATTTCCCCGGTTCAGTCGGAATCTTTTCCTCAGTAGGAAAAAAGGCTTCTGTATTTTTATTGCAGGGAGATATTGGAGCACCGGGTGCAGCAGGTCCTAAGGGGGAAAAGGTCATTTATCAATAATCATGAGTGACATTTGTGTGACAGATGACACATTTTTGATAAATTCCAGAGACGCTGCATCTTTATTGCTTAAATGTACGTTTTCAGGGTGACTCTGGATCTAAGGGTGCTGTAGGACCACCTGGAATCAAAGGAGAAAGGGGAGAAACTGTACGGAACCATTAAGCCTACATATTTTCATCAAAAATAATGCTTTTGTTTAGAGAGCAAAGTAAACGGAATCAGTTTTTTTAAGCTATACCATGCAGTTTAACGTGCATGCCCTCCATCTCTCTGCTTTTCTTTTTGCCTCGATAATAATTGATCTTTATTGATTAATTATTTGCAGGGCAGCATAAACTCTGTCAGAGGTGACAGAGGTGAGAAGGTAGGTAAACCTGACCTTGCTCCACTGCTGCATGCTACCTCCGTAATGCTTGCGAAAAGTTTTCTCTTTCTAACAAATGTCACGTCTTTCCTTTCCCCTCTTTTTTTGTATCACACTTTTCTTTTTTAAAGCTCTTTCCTCTCAGGGCGTTGCTGTAGGAAAATGCTAATAATAGTAGCTATGATTGTCAGAATTACAAGACAGGTTTACCACAGAGGACGTGTAGCACAAAAGCTAGGCCCACCTAGTTCAAATCACAGCCTCTGCTCCGCCTGCCAGTCCTAATCTAACTTATGTGCCCTTAGCTGCCCTTTTCTCATCGCTGACTGACATGAACTGGCGAGTCTCAATACAGCAGCTTTCCTTTATCTTTTTGGGTGCAGCTGGGTTTGGGGCACTTTTACTGATGATCATTTCTCTGAGAGAAATGACGTTTGCCTTTTGATATAAACTCCTAAACTAATTAAAGGCCAGCAGTCTGTGTTAAGTGGTTTATAAAGCTGAGGGAAGTCTTGTGGTGGGCAGGACCCTGTGCCACTATGTAATTTCAGAGCTATTGCTTCTTCCTGAGTCCAGATTTTGCATTCCATGGAATCCCTCTGCACAGCATTAGATGGGACTGTGCACAACCAAAAGTAGAAAATAAAGATTTTTACATGACTTGTAAATCTTCCCATATTCTCATGTCTAAACACTAAAGTCTGTGTTTGTATGTAACCCTGAATCTTCTGTCAAATAACTATGTTACTCTTTTGTGTGTTCAACTGTTCATCTAATTGAGTCACTTTCTCCACTGTACACTAAACAGTGTTCAGGTTGACGTCCTTATAGCGCGCCATCGTTGCCTGCGTGACTGGCCTCCCTGCATGCTTCCGTGCAACAGGACGCTTATTATAAACACTTACCTTCTGTTTGCAGGGTGAATCAGGCAGCATAGGGTTGCCAGGTCTTCCTGGACAAAAAGGAGAGAAGGTGTGCCATTGTGTATGCCTGTTGTGAACCTGGACGAGCGGAGGAGTACATGAAATAATGTCGAGAGTCCCCTCACTGGTTTTGAGTGTGCCTTTTCTACCTTTTACAGGGTGTTGGTGGTATCCCGGGTTTCGATGGTTTACCAGGAGACAAAGGAGATATAGTAAGTCACAGATTATACATTTATTTGGGTTTATAAGACCTCAGGTATTTGTGTCTATCTGTACTTTATAGGGTGAAACAGGAGTGGCTGGTGCTCCTGGACCACCAGGCATTGCTGGATTAAAGGTGAGTAAATGGGGTCGTCCTATTTTTACTTCTTGCCTCTGTTTGTTATGATTCTGGCTCAGACTAAAGTGCTATTCTTGTTCTGTTAAGTGGGCATACGTGCAGTTTTCTGGGTAATTACCCTTCAGACTTCTATTGATTTCCTGTGAAAAGAAGGGCAGTGGTGCTGGTGTTTAGGGAAGAGGGGGAAGAGGGTGGTGGTTTCACTTTCTCTGGGATAAATCAGCAGCTGATGAGAGAGGACAGACCGATGCTGGCTGGGGACAGACCGTCAGACTGTGACAGGCTGAATTCTCCGCAGCATTAGAGGGAATGATCGAAATGAGAGGTCAGAGGTCAAACCATGAAAGTTCTCCCATGGTGGTGGTGCTGGTGCTGATGGGGGGTCTCGTCACTGGCAACTGTTGTTTCTTTTTTAAGGACGTGGCTTTCTCCTCATCTCACATTGATTTTGTGTCGACTCAGCGGTCCACCAGCTGGCCTGCTGCGCACCGCTGAGTCAGGAGTCCAGCAGCCATTAACATAATTTGGATCAATTTATATCTCACAGGGAATTCAAGGAGACACGGGAATTCCTGGCATGCCTGGACCGAGAGGTGTTCCGGTGAGTGAATGTGAACATTTTTATCTCAGAGCTGACAGGACAGTGTTCATAACTTTAAACTTTTTATGAACTTAAACTATAAACTTTTACTTTAGGGTGACGCTGGTATAAAAGGTGACAAAGGAACTTCTGGAGTCAGAGTAAGTCATCTTAGGTGATGTCTTTTGTGTTAAATTGAAGTTGAATTATTAGCAACAATCACCAATAATTATTTCATTTTTATCCACAACATTCAATTACTTTTACTGCAGCTTTCGGTCATATTTCAAGTCATCAAGGAGCTGCTCATTAACTTTCTACGTATTCCCATTTTTATTTCTTTAGACAGCCATTAGTACGAACAACGTTGGCTGGATTTCTTTCAGAGAATTCATTCATTGTTCTCAGAGGAACAGAGAACTCAGAGGTGTAATCGGTCAAACAGATGTTGCCTCCCTGATTTGCTCTCCACACTTCCTGTCTGGGATTCAGTGGGGGCGTTTGGCCCCAACGTTGTTCATTCAGACAATTTCAGCCAGGTTCACATCTATTCTTCACTCAGATTGATGATCCAGGTTGGCAAGAATAAACCTAAAGACCGTTCCCACATTGGCTGAATGCTTCCTCAATTAAGTCAAGTATCAAGCATTAGGTTGAAAACAAGGCTATCAGGTGTCAGGCTACAGATGCTTGGCTTGGACTTGAATCAAACGTTTAGAAAGAACCTTTAGTATCACCTCACTGATGACTTTCCCATGTGGTGGGAAGATACGGAGCAGGTTCTTGCTGCACTGCAGCTCAATTCAGACATTCTGATGCTGCCTGTCATTCAGCCAACCAGTCAGTCGGCAATTTCCTCGAGCCGAAAACTGGGAAAGCACTTTGTCTCTGTAAAGCAACGAAGGGATAAGCTGGTTTAGAGAAAGGATTCTGGGGTGCAAGTCAGATGATTAAGGAGGCACATAAGAGTTTAGATATGAGCTTCTTTGACCAAATATATAAAGCTATTTATTGAAAAATAGATGCATATTTTACAACATATACATCATTTTAACAGAGTTGGCCATCCTATAGTCCATAACGTGTAATGGTAGAAACTGCCCACTAGGTGGTAATGGACACGATTGGCTTTACTTGTGGGTCTTGTCATCATTAATTAAAGACAATCAACCTGATAGAAACATATTAAATGGATTGATTCACTTCAGATGTAAATACCTTTTGGAATAAACTACTAGCTGTGCATTAATAAGCCAAAATCAGCACATATTAAATCCTCTGAATATGATGTAACGTCCATCATTTCCCTTTAATGCCAGATCGTTTTTTGATGATGAATTCCACCATTTGTAACAGTTTTATCAATGGCAACAATTGGCACACTCCTAGTAAATAATTGTTATCAAACCTTTCATTAAGGGTGAGATGGGGTTGGATGGATCCCCTGGCAAACCTGGTCTTCCTGGAAAAGACGTAGGTCCAAATCAAAGTCATTGCTATCATAAATAGGAGATATGTGAGTTATCTTGGTAATAGTGATTCTTTTTACCCCAAAACTGATTCAGGGTTTAAGGGGACTAGCTGGTGTACCTGGGCCCACTGGCTTTAAAGGCGACAAGGTAAGAAAAAACCAGCATGAATGATTTTGTCAGGTCGATTTAATGTTTTATGGCCAGGCTGATATAAATCACTCTAGAAGGTGTCGTTGGCACCAGCCGGCGCTCTGCAGACATTCCTCAGTCTCCTAGGTAGTGTCTGAGTCACCCTGCTCATTTGTCTGAAAAGCTAAACTTGGTTCATTTGTCTGTCTTTAATTATCCCCACTGTTGATTCCTCTGTGCGCGCGCACACACACACGCACACACACACACACACACCAAAATACATGCACAGCACTGCACACTCTTTTTTCTCCATGATGCACTATCCTGAGGCCCTGAACCCTCGCAGGCTGCAGCGTGTGTCATCATTTTGGTCACTGCCGTATCATTAGCGTTTAGCCTGAGGTTCCTGATTCGGGAATTCCCTGGATTCTAATAGAGGGTTGTTTGTCTTTGTGTGCACTTGCTCACAGGGAGACAGAGGCCTTCCTGGATTACCTGGAGACATGGTAAGAACCAAAATAATGACCATATTTAAAGTAATATTATAGTACAGTACATAAATCCCGGGCCTTTACATTAGGTTGCCTCTGAGCCCCCCTGGTGTTTTTACCAGTGCAGAAACGTTATACTGGGTTAATTGGTTACTCCAGTAGGTTTGTGTTTGTTTTTCTCTGCAGGCGCTGTAGAGAATTTTAAATTACTTAGTTTAATATTTGTCTTGTTTTTGCGATTTTGAAAATATTATGGAGCCAGAAATAAATTATTTTCACAGAATCCACCATGAGTACGTTCAAACAGAATTGGTTGATATCATGTATTGTTTGTCATTGTTTTTAGGTTCAAAAAGAAGGCTTACGCGGTGAGAAGGTGAGACTCTTTAACTCTATAGTTCCATTAATGGTAAATGTAAATGTCATGCCTGTGCCCTAATATTGTTTTATAATGTTCAATGAAGTATTTTGTTTAAAAATGCATCCATGTTTTTGCTGTGTTTCAGGGAGATGCTGGACCTCCTGGTCCACCAGGAGCCACTGGCCCTCCAGGTCCTCCAGTAAGAATACTGGTTCACTAAGATTGTGTGTGTGTTTCTGTTCTTATAAATGCTCTGAAAGGAAATCCTTTTTTTTAGGGTCCACGGGGGTTACAGGGTTTCCCAGGGGAACCTGGAGAGTTTGGACAGAGGGTAGGAATCTAATTTCATTTTTGCATTTGTTCCTATGTATTAGTCACAGCAAACACTAAATGTCTAAATATCAGCGTGATGCTGATCCCATTTTCAAAATAATAAAACACTTACTTACAATCATGGTGCTTCTCTGTCAATCTGCTAATTATTTATTTTCATATTATGCTTTTTATGACTTTAAACTTTATTCTTGTACATGAAAAAACGAAAAAAGACGGCGAATCTTAAATGATTCAATCAGATATATTTCAGATTTGTTGTATGGTTGCTTCCGTCTTGTCTAAATGCACGCAACATGCTGGTACCACCGACCTACTGGGTTTTAATGGTTGGCGTGAAAACAACTCTGCGGATCTCCTCCTTCCTCTGCCAGTGAGATAAACGGAATAATGACACTGGCTCCTCCAATATCGATACAATCTCCTTTTTCATTAGCACCTCGCTAAATCAATTTACAGCTCCACGCCATGAACACAAGTTGCCATGATTTCACCATCTCTGGGGTCGTTACGCCTCAGCTGAAGATGCTCAGGTGGAGAGATAAGGAGAGGTGGAGCAGGCAGGCAGGCAGGCAGGCTCAGAGCTGGATAACAGGGTGGCCCCCACTGCTCCCAGAGCTGATGGAGTGGACTTTATGGTTGACTTGCTTTAGATTGAGCCACTCTCAGCAAAGCTGTCATCGGCAGTGTGCATCATTATGGCTAAGGCTGGCCTCTCCACCCCTGCAGTGATGTAAGAGCTGATGGCAGCCTGGGTATGAGCATTAGCCCTCTGAGACGCCCTGCAAAGGACATACAAGGAAAAAACAGAAAAAGAGGCGAGAAAATATCAGTAGATGCAGGGCTGTGGATTTTTTCTATACATATATTTGATACATTTTGGGAATATATGACCTAATGGCTCTGGATTGACTTCTTTTGCGCTATAAGTTTCCTGGTAGTTTCCAGGAGATGGTCGGATGCATAAATACACGTCAGCGTAGTTTGTGGTGCAGATAAAAGAGAATTACTACCTAAAATAAAATATATCAACAAATAAGTGTTTGAACAATGATGTTGGCTGTTATTGTGCATGTCACACAAATTTAATATCTATATCTAATTTAAATGTTGTCTTGTAGGGGAAAAAAGGTGAAAGCGGGTTGCCTGGAGTGGACGGCCTTCCTGGGTCAGCTGTAAGAACAACTTTAACTTTGCGCACAGCAAAATATTAATGTATTTATGTTCCATATATGTTTGGGGAGAGTAATAGAAATTCCATGATGTCTATGCAAACCACACATACCTCTTTCTTTCACCTCCGGTAAACTCTTGGACAATATAATTTAGTGTTTTAATCAAGCGGGTTCGTTTCGGTTGCTTTTCTTCAGCCCACAGAGCACAAGCTGATTGCCCCCAAAGGTGCACTGATTGTGTTTTTAATAGAGGAAAAGTAAACAGTCTAGATTAAGACCAACAGATTGTTTCAATTCATTTTACCAAGCGGCCTCTGGAGTAAAACATTCGAGCGAATTCAAGGACAAAGCAACTTCAATTACCGGGGTTATGCTGCCCTCTAGTGGCGCTGTGGTGTTACTGTGCCGGAAACCGCTCCTAATGAATAGCTGTAGTTTCTGACAGTGGTGAGGAAGGAAATAAGATCCTTTTCTGGTAAAAACATCTGCATTTAAAGTAGAGTTTTAAAAAATCTATTATTACTACATTTGTAGGGTCCTCAGGGTCCACCTGGGCCACCTGGAAACCAAGGTCACCCTGGACCTCCTGTAGGTACAATTCAAACCTAACTATCCTGAACGTTTCAGTCTTGTCATAACCTCTATTTCTTTTTTTTTTTTTAATTAACAAAGGGTCTACCAGGTGAACTTGGTTTTTCAGGCAAACCTGGAGAAGCTGGAAAACCTGTAAGATCATTTGAATAACTTACAGAAAAAAAATGCAGTATCTGTACTGAAATGATTAATGCTGTCTTTGATTTTCGTAGGGTCTTCCAGGTAAAGATGGGTTGGATGGTCTTCCCGGGAATGATGGAACGATGGTCAGTATAACCTTCTTCTTTTACTTTTGGTGCCTACAGTCAAATGCAGTTTCAGTATTTTATTGCAACTACATATTTTATTTTAAATTTTTATCAATTTAAAGACGCTAACTCTTGTGTTTGTGAAGGGGCCCAGGGGAGAGCGAGGAGCTGATGGTTTTCCTGGCAAGCCTGGATTAAAGGTGCTGTAACTTCACATGTGCACAACGTTACGTTTCACAAGCAAATGAGGTGTGACTGTCTGCCACGTTCTCTCAGGGGGATGAAGGGTCCCCGGGACCCAGAGGACCTCCAGGGGAAAGAGTAAGTTCAGTATTACAATATTATTTGCAGTAGCAGTTGTTGTGATGCAGTATTTATAGAATTTTGTCTACCAGGGACACGGCAGACTTTAATTGTGTTTGTTCCCAGGGAGAGGCTGGCCCTCCGGGACAAGCAGGTGTTGATGGAATGACTGGGGACCAGGGTGTCCCGGTAGGTGGAAAATCTACAGCTAAATCCACAGTTTGGGATATTCTTTTGTGTTTGGTTTACTTCAGAACTACACTTAATGTTGGCGATGTAATAATCTGGATTAAAGCCTAAACATTTCTATTGTTTTGTAAAATAGCTTCAGTGGGTCCTGAATGTTGTTTTTAATAGTTATTTATTTAACAATGTTTAAGATTTGTGTTTGTTTGACTCAGACTGAGATGGGTTTTTTTTTAGTTTGTAAAAAAATTGCTTTAATCAATCATTTTTGTTTTCTTTTTTGTAAAAAAAAAAGTATTTTAAGTGGAAATTTTGCCTCCTCGCAGGGAGAAAGAGGTCTGGAAGGACCTGTTGGGCCAAAGGGCGAAAAAGGCGACAAGGTAAATAAAATCCACAGAACTGCAGATGTTGTTCTTCCTCATTAGCAGCGGTCGCAGTCTCTTTTGAGACCTCACTGGACTTGAAACTTTAATGGGCTCATCAATATGCAAATCTTTTAAATCTTCTGTGTTTGTTCTAGGGTGAAGTGGGACAGAGGGGCCCACCAGGCATTCCAGGAGATGTGAGCAAAATCTTTTACAGACTTCTTTGGAGAAAAAATGCAGCGCCTAACACAGAGGCTAAAGGATAATATTACGTTTTACATTTATTTATTTTTTTTTGCGTAGGTGGCAAATGTCATCCCTGAGCCTGGCCTCCCTGTGAGTTTCTTTTTTTGTTTTTAGCATCATTGATTTTATATGATAATGCAGATTTGTTTTTATATATAAGATATATTTCTTCTTGGCCGTAGGGGAAACCTGGTGAGAAAGGAGAGAAAGGGGACCAAGGAAAACCAGGAGAAACGGTACATGAAAGAAACTGTTTGAAGCAGTACACAAATACAACCACTAGATGTCAGTAGAGTCCCGCGGATCGCATCTGTATGGCGTAAATGAGTTTATTCCCTCATTGGTAACAAATCTCCCGAAAAAGCTCATAAAAAGTACAGAATACTGTGGATTTAGTCTTTATTAGACACAGGGATGATATTGTCATTTTATATAAGCTCTAAAATAGGTGTTATATTTAACGGTGAACTAGCCATTCAACCCACTTTTAACACTCACTCATCAAGGTTGTTCAAAAAATTCTTGTTTTTGGTATTACAATAAAGGCAAAACTCCCTGTTATGATATTGGAATGGAACACATTTTAATTGTGAGACCCCCTCTGCAGGGTCAAAGAGGTTTGCCTGGTGAACAAGGCTTTAGAGGACTCCCCGGGCCAATAGTGAGTGACAGCTTACCCTTTAGTTAATTTCCTTGAAGCGGTTTAGACCTAAAAGCACCTTTTGGTTTGTATTCTAGGGTCCAAAAGGAGATCCAGGACCTACCGGAGAGCCAGGGCGTGTTGGAGACCCTGCAAGTTCATTTTTTTTCACAGTAGCACAGAGGACATGTATACTGTACTTGTACCCTAATGACTGATGTGCTTCTCGTAGGGCCCACCTGGTGCTGCTGGTGCCCCAGGACTGCGGGGAGTAGCCGGAGATGCAGTAGGTCTTACAAACGTACAAAGCAATTGTCTTACAACAGGGGCTGGAATCACGTTTTCTTCCTTCCAGGGTTTACCCGGAATCATCGGACCTCCTGGTCCGGCTGGACAAAGAGGAGACAAGGTTGGTCCTTGACGTTGAAGAATCGGCCACATCTCAAAGCCCACGCACGTATTCAACCAAAGTGATGCAGATTACAGTTATTTAAAATTATTTAAATTATTTCAAATCATTAAAAATGCAGAAGAGTTTCTCCCAAATCTCCCGAAGCTTTCCTATGAATGCTGGGAATAACCAGTGCTTCCACACCTTCACTATCGTAGGCCTTTATTTGGTTGCTGCTGATTTACACACAGAATTCACAATTCACACAGCAAATGGTTCTTTATCTATGCACGAGTCAGCATCTCCTGCTGAGATGTCTTTTTTCCCCTTTACTTTCATTTTAGGGTGATCCAGGTAAACCAGGACAGCCTGGTCCCACGGGCACGCCCGGAGAGCCAGGTGTAATTGGGCCCCCTGGACCACCAGGAAAGGGGAAGGACGGACAATCTGTAAGACATATTTTGTGACTTCATACGTCAGGCCTCCTAGCGCATTAGGGACATGAGCTGCACCTTTTCACTCCTATAGGAGGTTTGGCTGGCAGGAAGTTTAGGTTTTACTGCTGCCAGGTGCTGCCCTCAGGCCTGGCAAAGTCACAAAACATGCCTCCCAGTCGCAGAGATCCACTCGGAAAAATCTTTACTTGTGTCTTTAAGTCGCAGAAAATGATTGACATCATGAGTTCTATTACAGGGAGAACCAGGACCGCAGGGAATCCAAGGAGCCCCGGGGCCAAAGGTAACACCGCCTCTTTAAAAAGTGTGTGTTGTTGCCGCTGGCGGTGTTGTCGAAGCTCAGATGCTATTTGGTTGATTGTCTGAGGGCCACGGTGGTGACGTTTGTGTTGCTGTTTCCTCAGGGCCAACCAGGAGCGAGAGGAGAACAGGGTCCACCCGGAGAAAGAGGGTCTCCGGGAGAAGGCAAAGTGGGACCAGCGGTATGAACGGCACTGTGGCATTGCTCTTCCCCCCAGCTTTGCTTTGCACATGCTCATGGAGGATTTTTGGTTTTGCAGGGGCCCCCTGGGCAAAGTGGGGAACCTGGAGCAGCAGTGAGAGAAAATAATTATTCTAATTCTAATTCTAATAACAACAACAACAATAACAGTAATGAGTTAATATTTGACTCAAGATATCCTGATAACATCTAATGATCTGTGGTTTCAGGGTTTGACGGGTCCGCCGGGAGTTGCTGGCCCCCGGGGCCCCCCGGGGCATAATGTAAGTTTGAAAGTACAAAACAAAGTTCCATTAGTGAAAAACAGGTTCATAGACACGTTCTTTGTTCCTATATGATCCACCAGTGCTTCAGACACTGGAAGTCAAATTCCTATACAATTTTCACCTGATATTATTTGTTTTCCATGATGGCCTTTGCTATGCAGGGTTTACCTGGAAGGCCTGGAGAAAAAGGGTCCCCGGGAGAGCCTGTAAGTCTGCTATCATCTCTTTACTGCTAGAGCTAAAAAGCAGAGATGGATGTTAAAAATGGGGCAAAAGAGGGATCAAATTAGCATTGTGAGATTAGTTTTGTCCCTGAGTGGGGAATTCTAAAATACAGAGTCTGAACTCATTATTTAGTACCAAATGCACGAGGACTTTACTCATCTTTTGTCTCAACCGTCTCTGTGTCTCAGGGAAAAGCAGCGGACATCTCCGACCTCGATCTGAAGGTCGGCGTCATCGGCATAGTCTTGTTGGGGAAACATTAATGCGCTGATTCATTCACTCTACAAAAACACTTCTGTTCCACCATTAGAACGTTTGCTCAGACTGCCCTGCAGGTCCGCCTGGACCGCCTGGAATTCCAGGAGTCCCAGGAGAGAAAGGACACCCAGGTCCTGCTGGGAAGAGTGGCCAAGATGGCTACCAAGTATGACGCACTCATTTTTATTCAGTCGTTACTCCTGTGCAGATTGTTATCATAACCGCTGTGGTTGTTAAAGAGGTTTTATGAGGCGCGCCTCTCCTGTGTTGGCCCTCGGTGAGGTATGAGGGCCGAGGTGCTCGCCTGTCATCGATCACAGTCGGCGTGGCGGGTTAAGAGACTGCGACTGCGTCATTAGCTCAGCTTCCTGTGGGGGAAGCAGAAACCTGTCCTCTGGACAGAGGTTGATGCTCTATCTGTCTCATTTACAGGGACAACCAGGACCAGCCGGACCTCAAGGGCCCCCTGGAGCTGATGGTGTGAAGGCAAGTTTGCACACTAACCAGAACTGTATTACACCAAAAGAGGTCACACAATCAACTGGTTTTGTCAGATGTACATGTAGTACATCTGTATTCCCTAAGTAGGCGCACCACACCGTCTTTAAGATCTAGCCATTTCCATCAGATGTTGCTGAAATTTGACCTTTGACATTTGTCTTAACTACAGGGTGGAAAAGGTGACCAAGGACCTCCTGGAGGCCCCGGAGACAAAGGAGACGCAGTAAGCCTGTCACTGCCGATCCAAAGTGTGTTTATTCTATGATCTGCTATGATTCAGTCCCATCTATCTGTATTGACAGGGTCACCCAGGACCCCCAGGACATCCCGGAAACCCTGGTCTGATGGGCACACCGGTTCGTTTCAGTTTTGTCTGGGAAAGGAATTGTAGTGTTTTGGGAGAATAAGTCATATCAGCAGCTGTTTCATCAGTTGACAGTGGCACTTTTCTCCTTAGGGTACCGATGGACAGCCTGGCCCCGCTGGCCCCCCAGGGCCGCCAGGGGAAAAGGTCAGTCCATACTCTCTGCATGTTCTCTCTTAGAAGACGCATTACTAGTGCGTTATTACAGTAGAAAGCCTTTCCCACCAGCATGTAGGTCGGCCTGTGTGTTGTAATAGCAGCCATTAATCATTCTGGTGACACTGACCTGCTTGTGCTTGCATGTTCCCATCAGGGTAAAGAGGGTCTCAAAGGAATCCAAGGACCACCAGGTCTACCTGGTTTGATTGTAAGGAAGATGTTTGCCTGTGTGCTGTTCTGTAGATGTAAATGTAACCGTAGCTCATTATTTATATACTAAACTTCATAATGTTATAAATGATGGGCAGGGTCAAATTGGGAAAACTGGGAAAGATGGCAGACCAGGTGAACCAGGAGAACAGGTAGGAAGATGGCCTCAGCACCGTCCCAGTGATCTAGTGCCGTTCATGATTAGGTTGATGCTGTCATTTTATTGCAGGGCAAGCACGGTGAACCCGGGCCACCAGGCAACCCTGGGCTCCGGGGAATCCCAGTAAGTAACAGCCAGTAACGGAAGGCAGGGAGTGTGAATGGTTGTTACTGACTCCTCTCTGCTCCTGTAGGGTTTTAAGGGCCACAGAGGGGAACCTGGGGCACCAGGAGTTAAGGTCAGTTTGTGACGTTACCTTTTTATAACCAGGTCGAAACTAAAGGCTGGTTTCAGGTTTGAATAGCAGGTTTTACACAAACTGCTGAGTTTCAAACTTGACTGCGTTTAAAGAGAGCAAAATCCAAAAACGGAGCTGTATAAAACAAACACAGCCTCATTTACAAGCTAGCCAGAAAATGTCTGCGAGCTCGCTGAAGGAGGCACAGCAACCTCTAATTGCAACTCCACTGTCCTGCGTTGTGAGGATATCGTTCATCTTCTCAGTAGGAACCAGAGTCTCTGCTGCTTTTGTCTCAAACGGTGCCCCGCCTGCAAGAAATGGCTCCTGCCACTGCACTGGGGCCAATAACTCGGCTCATTACGGGGAGCTCTGACCGAACCACAGATTAAACTCTCTCTTCCCCCTTCAGCTTCCACTAGAAGATCCACATTTTACAACTACAACTTTCTAAGTATTCCCTGAGAAACTGCTGCTGAATCTCATAAAAGACACAAAAGCAGGTGTCCGCCTTGTTCTTTGATGACGTGCTGAGCTCCACCCATACTCTACCATCGTAGCATTCCTTTGATCCTGGTACCCAAAAGGCGAAGGGTGTCACAACGATACAGTAGCATGCTCAGAAAGGAAATCATTATGATCCTAATGTTTCGAACCAAACAATGCTGTTTTCATTCATGTGTATCTTGTTTAAATGTCAAAGCTAAACAGAAATGTTTGTTAAAACAAAAGCTGAAGTTTTGGGGGTTTTTTAATGTTCTGAAGGGGGAAGATGGGAAGCCTGGCTCCCCTGGACGTGATGGAAAACACGGGAAGGATGTATGTACAAGTTTTCCGGTTTTTTTGTTATGATGATAACCCTAACCCTAACCCTTTCTTTCATGTATGTTTTGACAGGGCTCCAGGGGCCCTCCAGGCCCAGAAGGACTTCTGGGGCCAAGAGGAGAACCAGTGAGTTTATTTTAAACGTTGTCTAAATGAGAGGGTGGACTCCTAGATCAACCTGTCTTCACCTTTCTCATTCTCCCCTCTTTGGCCCATCTCAGGGCAAACAAGGTGAACCGGGACCATCAGGAAAAGCAGGTCTGCCAGGAACAGCAGTAAGTACATTTGGATAACTTTAACTGCTTTATTTATCACCGCAAACAAAATAAACCTTCAGGTAGCATCTTTAAATCACAAATTAGCCAAAAGCAAGGACTATAAAAGTATTTGTAGGAGGTGATCTGTCATCAGTCTGATGTAATGTTGGTTACCCAGTAAACAATCAAACTAGTAGTGTTGCTCCTTGTTTGGACCTGTCTCCGATCTGCCTCACTAAAGAGGGTGGTTTTTATTTTCACTGCAGCACACCAGAGACCATGTGCTGCAGTGACTAAATAAAATTAAAAAAGAGAAAAAATAGCCACATTGTCAACACGCTGTGACATCCTGCAATATAGAGATGAGAACGGTGCCACTGCAGCAGACGTTCTGCCATTTCTGCAAGCATTCGTAAATTCCTTCAGAATAGTTTGGCTTCCAGACCGGCTCCTCTTCAGGCCCACATGTCCTCTGGAGATATGATTTTTTAAAATCTCTTCAAGCCTGAGTGTCTGAAAACAAGATTATGAGATTTTTATCCACCGTGCCACTGCGTTCTGATAAGAGCCGCAGCTGAACGTTAATATCGCTGTATCCTCAGTGACAAGCGAGGCTTTTAGGACAAGAGCGTAGCCGCGCACGTGCATGCCATGTGACTAACGTGGTGTCTCTGCTGTCGCACAGGGTCTTAAAGGCGAGAAGGGCGAGGCTGGCAGCCCAGGTTTACCGGGTTTTAGTGGGCCTAAAGGTCCCACGGTGAGTGTTTAGATTCTTGGTGGTCGATTTAAAGATTACTGCAACTGGTGAATATGAGCATTCATCGGAATTTGACCTGCAGGGTCCACCAGGTCCAGCTGGTCCTGAGGGCAAACAGGTAAGCAGAGCAAAGGTGAAGACCTGCACCAGTGGCCTTAGCTGTGTTCTCATCTCTGGTCCTGTGTGGTTTCACAGGGTATTCCTGGCAGAGCTGGAGATCGTGGCATCAAGGGCGACAAGGTGAGGACCTAAACCAGCCCCAGCTGGACACTTCTGATCATAATACGATTGAAAAATCCCGTTAGAATGGCCAGATGGGTGCTGATGTGGACATTTGTCCACACTGCATCTGTGCTGCAGGTTTGTGTTACTGATGCCTAAATAATTTCTTGAATTCAGGGAGATTTAGGTAAAAAGGGAGACAAAGGACATTCAGGAGATCCAGGTATGCCTGGAAACCCTGGAGTCCCAGGTAGAAAGGGTCACACCGGGATGATGGGCATGCCAGGACCACCAGGTGAAATTGGAGCCCCAGGGGTGCAAGGACCTGTGGGAAACCCCGGCATCCCAGGCCAAAGGGTGGATCATTTTTAGATTTTGCAGTTATTCCAGTACGTGTTTTAACATCTGAGTTAACCGTCACCACTGCTCTTGTCTCAGGGGGAGTCGGTTTCACTGGAAGAGATGAGGCGGCTCATCCAGGAGGAGCTGGCCAAACAGCTGGACAGTGAGGAAGCATTTTCCAGTATCGTTTGAGCTTATTTCTCAAAATCAGACCAGAATTACAGAAGTGCCCGCTTGGCTTCTTCTGTCTAAACGCAGCCAGGTTGGCTTACCTCATGGCTCAGATCCAACCAGCACATGTGAAGAGCACAGCGGGCCGCCCAGGACCTCCGGGACCTCCAGGTAAAGATGGCAGTCCAGGACGGCCTGGCCCACCTGGTGAGCCTGGAATGCCTGGAATGAACGGAGGAGAGGGCCCCAGGGGACCCATGGGCCCCAAAGGTAGAGGAGAGACGCTACTGTGTGTTTCCCTTAATTTTTCTTAATAAATGTTTGGACCAATTCTCCCACTAGTTTGACTGTAATTGTTTAAATATAGAAACAACAGAGTCAAAATCAGAGTCGTTTTGAAAACAGAGATGCTTCTGAAACTTCCAGGTGAGAAAGGAGGTAAAGGAGAACAAGGAGAACCTGGTACTGGTGAACGAGGAGAACCTGGACCCGTTGGCCCGATAGGTAACCACCGTTCCTCTGCTTGCTGTCCTAATTGGTCCTTCCAGGGTGGGCTTGGGCTTTTTGGCTTGCCTGTGTTTAAACATTGCTTGAATCAGAATATGTAGAGTTTCTGATGATGATGTGTAGCCTTACGAGGCCTCAAGCTGTCCCATGTCCTGACCCTCAGGTCCAGCTGGTATTCCTGGTTACGCTAAAGATGGAAGCCCTGGACAAGCTGGCGCCCAGGGAGAGCCAGGAAACCCTGGCCCAGCAGGCCAGCCTGGGCCTTCGGGTCCTCCTGGCCAGTGTGACCCCAGTCAGTGTGCCTACTACGCAAGCCTGGCACAAAGACCTCACACCAAAAACGTGAAGGGGAAATAAAAGAAGAAGAAGAAGAAGATAGAGAAGGAGCCCCAAGTCCAGCTGTATTTAGGAGCTTGTCTGTCAGGAACTATTTGCGGGAAAAAAGGAAAAAACAGGACATGGCGGAGGGCTGAAGCAACACCTGCTGCTGGCCTTTGTTTGAAAGGAACTGAGACAAGCATCAACGGACTATTTCAGATCTAACCTGGGTACAGAGGGCAGCTAAACACTTTACTTTCCTCGGGACTTGCATGCTTCCTGAGAGGTGCAGTATATGTATGGTGCAATTCCCACCTTCACTCCTTTCTCCACATTTCTTGCAGGAATCCATCTTTATTCTCCCACACATCGTTTTGCATTTGTTACCTTTTACAACCTACAAGTTTCTGCACCCAACCAGAGAGACTCTGCTCATGAAACTGATCTCTGACCGGGCCTCTTTTATCAGTCTGTTTGCCATAACTCAGTCAAGACAGTCATCTGTTTTGCTCACGACGGCAGGGAGGAGAGAGGACACGCAGAGTGAGGGATGATCTCAAATACCGAGAGCGATTTTCTGTAGGAGGAGTGCTAATGATGTTTCTGTGATGGATGATCACATTGGTGCACTTGTTGCTCCCAGCTCCCGTCCTCACGGAGCTCTGCTGATGCGGAATCTATCAAAAATGATTTGACACAGGCTCATGGGAGAGAGAAACCACATCATCTGGCAAATGTGGAGCACACCCATTTAATTTAAAGGTCTAGCTTCCAAATAGGAGCCGACAAAAATTTGCTCTCAATGTTTTAAATTAGCAGTACTGGGACTGTTGGACCAGTATCTTGAATTTATGCTTTCTGGGGGGGGCTGCTGCAGTGGCTGATTTATTAGAAATGTTTAAAATCAAATCAATTGTAGCTATTAGGACGATGAATTGGCTATTTAAAAAAGCAATATATCAGAAGGAGCACAAAGTTGTGGCTGAATTTGTGCAGGCGTAATAAAGCAGTTTGAGGCTGTAAACAGCCTGACGAGGTGGATAATTGCAGCCTTTAGCTCACCTTTGCTTGCGAAGCCGCTATTTTCATTGAAATGTGCCACTTCCTTCCTGAGGTTCATTAAGTGTGGCGGTCGTAGCGTTGGTCGGCCTCTTCAGCCCCCGCTCTCACAACAAGGACTCTGCTTTTCTAATCTGTCCCCTGATAGCCACAATTGATACTCACCCTGCATGGTAATGACCAGAGCGCTGAATCATGGTTCGCTCCCTTCCAGACCAATTACAGCAAATCCTCAGACACGCTGACCACTCCGAACTCATTAAAGATTCTCCCAAAAATGCTCCAACATTTATCTTTTTTTTTTGTTTCTCTTAAAACACAAAGAAACAGAGGAAGGAGGAAGCAAGCCAAGCTGTTTGCAATAAAGTCTGTCGAAACGATCAGTGATGAATGTAAAGTTTGATAGATTCCAATGCAGATGCGACTCACCTGGACTCCAAGACCCCAAGGTGGTTTTTAATTTGAACTGGGGTGAAGAATCTGAGGTAGACCTGTGCCTTCTGCACTGTTACACCCATGTTTCTTTTCTCTGTCCGCTGGTTAATTATCGCTCTCAAACCATCTCGGTGTTGTCTTTGCTTAGTTGTGTCCATGCTTGTTGTCATCAACAGATGACGCCGTTCAGGATGGGACGGTAAGTTACTGCACACAGCTTCCAGGCAACAACTTCCACCATACATTTATTAAACCTTCTAAGTTATACTGCTAAATTATTCCTCCTTTCATTCAGTGCAAATGTGTTTTAATGCAGTATTTGAATTTTATTAACCAGATTTTTTAATTTTTTCCTGATTGGTGCTAAATATTTTAAACTAGTTGCATATAAGTTTTGCAAAGATGTGTACTTACTGTATTGTATAATAAAGTTTGGAATAAATTCATTTTCTAAGAGACACTATTTGAAGTACTCTCAAAGCACTGTTTTAGAATGAGTTGATGGATTTCTGCTGACCTGTTATCTTCTATCCAGTTGTCCCAGATATTCTGCACGGATATGGTTAACTTCTCAGGACCCGTCCCCCGTTCTGATTTTAATAGTTTTTTTAGTCGTGATGGAGCTGGATCTGGCATTAGTGTTTATACGCAAGTTAGAAGGAGACACAGTAGGACCCTGGACACGTCCCCACCTTTTTCCAACCCCCCTTTATGTCCTTCCAAAAGGGTCACACAGTGTGAAACATGGTTCCAAAACATGACTTTATTTCCTTGTCTGAATAAGAGCATTACTGTGACAGTATCAGCTTAAACGAATGAGACATTTCTCTGGACCTGGGGTGAGATCGAGGGTTTTGGACACTTTAGCAAAGTTGTTTTAAAAGACTGTTTTGCTTTTGTGGCTCATGTCTGCAGTGGAGAATCGGTGAGTTAAAACCGACAAGAGAAGAATGAGCGTCTGCAGGAAGGTTATTCTGGTACTGACGATGTTCACACAAAGGAGGAAATCAGAGCCGTACCTTTATTACAGTTTATCACCAAAGTATGTGCCCGTTTGTGTGTGGGGGGTTTAAGGTTTGTACGGGACACTAATGGTCCTGCACACACGTCCTTGGCTGAAAATGCTGTTGTAATCATAACATTACAAGATGAAACCTGTGTGCAGTGCTCTTCGTCGGTGCCGTGTCTCTGTTTCTCTCTGTGCCGTTTCTTGGAATCCATGGTTTCAGATGGAGACGTTTGAACTGCACCACACCTGGACTTCTGGAGGAGACCTGAAACATGGTCCTGGTAGCAGGATGGGATCAGGAGTGTGTCAGTGAGCTGGGATTTCAGGGATTTTTGTAGCTTGCAGACTTCTTTCCTCCAAACATGTAAACAGGAGGGATTCTGCTTAAACAGGTGGATGGGTCACAGAGTCCAGGTGGGCCTGAGGGTCCCCTCGGACCAGATGCTCCAGGGATGCCAGGAACTCCTGTCTCCCCACGTTCTCCTTTTTGGCCGTCCTTGCCAACGCCAGGAGTGCCCGGTGCACCTGAAATGACAGGAAATGTTGGTAGCGTGCTTTTAAAATGTGACCTTTGTAAGGTCCAACATGTACAGTAATGTGAGAATGAAACCTGCACTGGAACTCAGATATCTTGGCCAGATTAAAACACTCTAGGCGATTTATTAGCAGAGAAAACTCCTTGAATTAATTTGTTTTATAGTGAACAGTCACGTAAACAGAGACTCGGAGTGTCCAAGGGAAAGGGTGGGGGGGGGTCTTTAACGCTGAATTAGTCAACTGCTGCTGGGGGAAAAGAGGATTTGCTCCTGAATAATCTCTGCTTTTGAAAAATGAATTATCCAAAGCTGAAAGCGTCACAATAAACATACTTTCCTGGGCCAAAGCAGGAAAAATTGAAATTACAGCCTTGCTATTGACCAGTGCTGCTTTTGTCTTAATAATGTGTCCAGGCAGGAGTCTACCACCATATCTACTACGACCTTCAGAGAATACGCCATTGATCGTGGATTCAGCTCCTAATGGAGACAAGCCAGTCAAAACAATCGATGTGCCTCTGATGAGAAGGTGACCTTACCTGGTGCACCTGGTGCTCCTGCGCTTCCTTTAATTCCCACTCCGTTCTCGCCGTTGTCTCCTTTGTCACCTTTCACTCCAGGATCACCTGCAGGACAGGTAGGACAAATTGAAATTACAAAATGGAGTTGAAATACTCCAAATAAAATATCTCAAAAGGACTTGATGTTTAATATTCTTTCTGACCTTTTTGACCAGGTGCACCAGGAATTCCAAAGAAACCTGGGTGGCCTTTGGGACCCGCTGGTCCAGGAGGTCCTGCTGCACCGGCCTCTCCAGCTGCTCCAGGGGGGCCGGGAAGTCCGGCTGGTCCAGGAGTACCAGGGGCTCCAATTGCCGCTGGTTTCTTCAGAAGCTCTTTCATAAACTCTGCCAGTTGTTCTACACAGATAGAACCACAAACGCTTTCTGTTTGACCTTCTTCCTCCATAGAGACCAGAGAATCTGGACAACGGATGGATGTCGTTGGAGGAGATGCAGCCAAACAACAGACCTTCGACAACAGCAGAGCAGATCTCCCGGAGGTTCTCGTCATTTACTTTTGGGCCCTGTAAGGTAATGGAGGAGAAGAGTCCTTGATACAGGAGACTGAGCCGTGTCATTTAGGACCAGAGTGGAGAATGGAGTCTGCCATACAGGAAGTCCTCTGGGGCCCGGGGATCCTGGAGGCCCTGGTTCTCCCTCTAGACCTCGCGCTCCAGCTGGACCAGCCAAACCCTCGTGTCCCGGCTGGCCTGGTTGTCCGGTTTCTCCAGTTGATCCCCTGTTGCCTTTCTCTCCTGACTTAAGTATATAGCCAATCAATAATCATTAACCGATCATGTGCCACCATTTCCTGCTCTCTTTCAGTCAGTTTGTTTCAAACGTTTCTTCTCCGTTTGATTCATTCTGAATGTGTTTTACCTCTCCTTTGATTCCAGGAACTCCAGGAGGTCCCTGTAAGCACAAAAATGTTTTTTTTGGGGTTGCAGAGCTGCACCGTTGTAGATACCTGCAGGAAAGGTGACGCTGATATCTCGAACCTGGTCTCCTTTGACTCCAATGTCTCCCGTCTCACCTTGATCCCCCTGTGCAGTGACACCGTGAGTCGTGTGTTTCAAGTACCTTTGGATATTTTAAGCAGTTCTAAAGGCTTTTACCTGGCTTCCCTTTGGTCCAATTGGTCCCATTGGCCCCTGAACAGAATATAGAACCCTAGGGTAGATAATTCTCCGCCTACACATTCTGGCTACTGTGGATGTTTAAAGTTTTACCTGATCACCTTTCAGCCCAGTGTGGCCCTTCATTCCCTTGGCGCCTGTGTCACCTTTATCGCCCCTTTCACCCTGAAGAGCAAATAATTCATAGTGTTGGATTTCTATATTTTATGATTGAACTAGCTTGGCAGATGTGTGTTCCCGAGCAAAATATGCAAATTATATCTATTAGATGTTGAATACAGTTTCTAAAATATATGTAGGGTAGGGAAAAAAGTGCAATAAAGATGTAGTGTCTTACTACTATGCCTGGAGGTCCTGCAGGCCCCACCGGTCCTTGTTTTCCTGTTTCACCCTAAAAATGTATTGAATAAAAAATCCAGCGGTCACAAAATGCACATCAGCTTTTCTTTTTATCCCAGAAACCCCAGCGAAGCTCCCTGCTCACTGACAATAGACATCAAAATGAAACTGAAACGCACAGAGCAGAAGAAGAAAGGCAACTCACCGTTGCTCCCTTGTCTCCAGGTTTCCCATCTTCTCCAGGTTTTCCAGGTTCGCCCTATATGCAAACATACAGTACCAGCATGAATAAATGAAAACACTCATATTCAATATTTAGAAACAGACGAGACGAGAATCTCACTGCTTTTCCTGGAAGTCCAACTGGCCCAGTAGGTCCATCTGCCCCTGGTTCACCCTACACACAGACAGAGATTATTTCAGTTGGATGGATCAGATCAGGAGTTAAATTTAATGTGACAAATAACATTTTGGATGTTCCTATGTGAGTGTTACCTGTGCACCAGAAGGTCCAGCTGCTCCCGGTTTTCCCGGCAGCCCCTGAGACCCATCATATAGAAGGACTAGTTATTCTGACAGCCTGGTAGTGCAGTAATACATCTATGTAATAGCAGCATGGTTATTGTCATTGTGAGGAAGTGTAGCGCAGTATAGCACAGATAGTGCAAGGTACATACAAGGTTACATAACATAGTAAGTCCCTCTTTGGCCGCGGTGACGAGAGAAGCCTCTCAAATGTTATTTTTTGATAGCTCACCAGTTCTGACTGTTTATATTTTAAAAGAACATCTTTCAAAAAGAAAGGCAAACAAGCTATCTAAACGATGTAAACCTACCGGAATACCCACAATCCCTCTGATACCAAGAGCTCCAGGGGTACCAGCCTCTCCCTGATGAGTAGAAACGATGCAGATACAGTCAAGCAGAAACAGGAGAAAGATAAATCTTAGTCTATTAATATAAAGCACCTTTCACTGGTTGAATATAAAGTATTAAATAGTCTTTTTAACACAAACAGCACTTCACCAATGCTCATTCGGTCACTAATTATCAATGCACAGTCACCTTGGCCCCATCAGCACCAGGAATTCCATGCAAACCGTCTGCACCAGGTTCTCCCTGCAGTGGAACACCAGCCTTTTAAGCTCTGCCACTTATGAACAACTTAGCATTGACTTTAAACAAACCACCACAGAACTCACAACATCTCCTTTGTCTCCTTTTGGACCTTGTTCTCCCTGAGGCCCAACAGCTCCCTGAACAAACGGTCATTTTCAGTCAAATTGTTCCCAACAAACCCGGAATTAAGGCTGGATTAGAAGACTCACGTCGTCACCCTTGGGTCCCTCCAAACCCTGACGTCCACGCGTTCCCTCCACACCCTGAGAAAATTTGAGATCTGATCTTTCAGTCTGTCATGTGATTAAAACACCAGCAGACAAAGAGGAAAAACGATATTTACAGGAGCTCCAGGTGGGCCAGTGGGTCCTGGGACGCCATTGAAACCAGGAGGACCCTATCGAAAACAGAGCAGATGTGTTTAATCTGCTCAACGGGAACGTTCCACGTCCCCTGCTTGGACTTACTCTGTCTCCTTTTTCTCCTGCACTTCCAGGGAATCCAACGGGCCCTCTTTGTCCCTAAAAACACAGCATCCACTTAGACACTCAGGGCTATGACGCCACAATCTGTGTGATTTTATGTTGCTTTTACATCATCTCCCATGCGGCCTGGTGGCCCCTGAGGGCCCTCTGCCCCGGCTACTCCCTGTGGATAAAAACAAGCACAAATTAATTAGATCCAGAGCACAAAGCAAACGGGTAATTGTGTTAAATTGTTAATAGACTCCTGGAATCAATCTGTCTGTACATACAGTGCACCTTTATCTGATGCTGGCTCACTGGCTCACCTTCTCTCCAGGCTTCCCGTCCTGGTCAGGCTCACCAGCCAGACCTTTGTGTCCCTAAGCACACAGAACCGCCGTATTAGCTTCATGCAAATGTGATCTTTTGGATCTCTTGAAAATGTGGACAAAATAATTAGTTTTGTGTCTGAAACCGGTGCAACAGAGCACTCTTTTATTCATTTTTGAGCTCAGGGACGTCTGACAAAATGAATTTCTCCATTCTTTTGATGTCGTTTCGGTGGTGTCACCAGTATTGTTCCCTACCTTCATTCCAGGTATCCCAGGCAACCCCTGTGGGCCTGCAGGGCAGGCAGCAGGACACTAGAAGAGATGAAAGTGAAATGCGCTGAAATACCCAACAGGTCTGCAGAGTCTGTTCATCTCATAAATTCACTGTCACCGGCCCGACAGCCATGCAAGCAGGATACACTTGGTGATATTTTAAGTGTTAAACACTCACAGCTTCCCCACTTCCCTCATTGCTGGCACCAGGAGGCCCCTAAAACACACCAGAGTGATATCTAAAACAGAGCTCGGACGTGCACATCGACCCACTGGGGTGGAAAGTGGCAGAAAGCATGTAAAAAAGGCAACAGCGTGCACCCATCAGCCCAATTCCTTGACCCCACCTTTACCTAGAAACTCACTGAATCATGACAAAGTGAACAGAGACGCATGCAGACAGAAAATCTGATGGAAATCCTGATGTTTAATTAGTCTGGTGAGCAGAACGGTTGTGGGTCCTTACCACAGGCCCGGGGGGACCAGGAGGACCAGGAGGACCTGCGATTCCAGCTGTTCCTCTGGGTCCAGGTGGACCCTGTGAATTGGGCAAACATTAATATAAAACTTTATTCAACTATATTTACAGCTGTGCAGGTGATGGTGAGCAGGTGCTGTTTCTGAGGTCTGAGTTCTGAGGACTTCTGACCTCTGGGCCGATGTTTCCTTCATCCCCTGGGATTCCTGGTTTCCCTGGTGGTCCCTGTTTCGTACACAGCATCGAATCCATCAACACATTGGTTTTGTTAGTCTTTCACCAGAATGAGCTGAAACACATACAGCAGGTCCTTCGGAGGCTGGGCCCTGCGGAAAGTGACACGTGTGAGTGCTTTTTTTAATTTTACACACATGGATGTTGCTCTAAGAACATTAACGTTCAACTTACAGGAGGACCTGGAGGGCCAGGAAAGCCAGGAAGACCCTGAAAACAAGAACAAACGAATCAACAATGCTGTTGTAATTCTAAAGCACAACCCAGACCAAAGAGTTACTCACTCTCTCTCCTACAGGTCCTCTGGGGCCCATTGGACCAGATGAGCCCTGCAGACAGGAACAACACACAGGCTCACTCAGACAGGAGCGGCAGACATAAAGGGTGTGTCAGTGGGTGCTTACAGGAGGTCCTGGAAGACCAGCCAGGCCTCTTTGCCCAGGAAGACCGAGCTCTCCTGCCTCCCCCTTGCTGCCCTAGGAAACAGACAACAGGAATGAAGCTTCTTAATCTCCCTTTCCCGCATCTCTTGGCATCTCAGCACTGTTGCTAGGAGACACAGTAGCCCTGGCAGTCAACAATTAATCAGCAAAAGGTAGGCAGCTCTTATTTATCTGTGGATCACCAAGAAGCCTTGTGTGTCGATACCAAACCTGTGTAACGGTCACAGAGCAGAGATAAAGGCTGCAGGTGCAGCCGAACATGCTGCCTTCCTGTGAACCCTCAGCCCTAATCAGTGAGGAGCCAGAATGATAAATAGCATCAGCTCTGGTTTACATCTCTGCCAACACCTCCTGTGGTCAGACCTGGTCAGATTTCTTTGTACTAAAACTGCAATTCTGTTAAATCCTGCAGCTTTGACCATGAAAAACAAAAAAGACTAAGGCTATGGCAAAGACATGTTTGAGATGGAGGTAAATGTGTATCGCCTAGTAGTGAAAATAGGAATGAAGACCCTGTTACGCCACAGAGTTTGATACTTACAGGGATACCTGGACTGCCAGGAGGACCAGGAAGACCCTGAAGGTGGTCAGGAGATCAATTCGGTTAATATCTGTCATCTAATGATTTATTTGGATCTGGATTTTGTGAAAAGAAAACAGAAGACATACTCACATCTCTCCCATCTCTGCCATTTTCTCCTGCAGACCCTCTGGGACCTTCTGGTCCGGGGGGCCCAGGGGGCCCTTGAACTGCTTTTTCTGGCTGAGGTCAGAGACAGTTAATCAGCACATGACAAGAAAATCAGAAGGTAGATGCCAACTTACGCAAACAATGCACCTATTATGTTGTAGTTATACTTTAGCAGTGATGCAGACATGTTTGATGCTCGATTTGAGAACATAAAAAAGTGTCAATAAGCAACCAAAGCAACCGAGTAGATGATCAGGCAAGAGAACAATGGAGAAGATGAATAAATACCTCAGCATTGGCATACATCTGAAGAAGCAAGAGAGATCAGATAAAAGCAGAGTTAGTGAAAGTAGTAACACCTCTGCTCACCCAAAGTGTCAGCCGAAGCGCACCTGCTGGTAATTACGCTCGTGAGTACAACATGCTGCCGTTGGAATATGAAGCCCATTATACCCGTTTACAGATCCACCTCACAGCTGGATGCATGACTGTTAGCCTGAAATTTAATGGAGAGCACCAGGCCTGGAAGCATTCCTGCCCATCTTTGCTGGAATATTTGCATCTTGATACAAGTGTGAGCAGAGACAGCCGATAGGTGTTCTTCGTTCTTGCAGCAGAAATCATTTAAATTGTGTTGCAGTTGCAATAAGAGAATAGATTACCATCTGTGAGGTTTAATTTCAAGATTTCTCGCTGATCTGAAGAGTTTCTGGCTGAAGGAAGATCTATTTTAATGTATGAATGACTGAGTCAAGGTGGAGTTACAATAAAGGCTAAATGAAATTGAGCAAACGTATTTTTAAAGCAAGCTTACAGCTAACATCTGTGTTCTGGGATCATTAGCTGGATCACAAGCTCATGTTCACACATGTTTACTGTTTTGAACACGCTTGTTTGATTAAAAACTTGGAAAATGCTTAGGTGGACAGCCTTCTGAGAGAAAGGTTCCATTGGCATTAGCTTAAATTGCAAACTAACGGGATAATGCACCTCAAATAAAAGTTGTCACAGAACCACAACTGGTGCAAAACAAGGCACCGCAAAAATGCACCCCTTTATGCACAAGTCGGGTTTCTGACATCCCGCTTTTAATTTCATCAAGTTTCCTCTTTGTTGTTGAATGTCTGCTGGTTAGCCAACGAGAGTTTGGGTTTTGGCTCTGCGTGCTGAGGTTTAATGCAGCCAATGAGCTCATGTCTGCCTCTATATATAAATGCATCAATCAAAGTCTCTCAGTTTTCCAACCTGCTCCTGGATGTGAGATAAACGCTTAACCAGGCATTTGTTACATGTCTGTAAATCAGCATCAGCACTTCTGTTTGCCGTGGTCCAGACTGAACCGCAAACCGCAGCGGATGCTGTGCAGACCTGAGCCCATGTTCCTTTACCTCGGTGGCGGGCAGCTCGTTGCAGCTTTCTCTCTGGGCTCTTTTTGGGTCGCAGTGGATCAACATCCACTGTAGCTCGAACTGGAAAGAAACAATAATGCCGTTAGGTTGCTAGGCATTTACTTCCACACTTGATGGTAGTGGAATTTTGATAAAGCGTTTAAAAGTTTTGCATCTGTCAGTCCTCTTCTCAGGGTCGTGTTTTTCTTGCAGAAGCCTTTGGGAGTTACCTGTATAAGCCTAAACATGGCTGAAAGCACAGCTCCTCTGGCACGGCGTGCACAGAGTCAGAGGACGTGATGACAGCTCGATGCCTCTCTTACCACGACAGAGGCGTCAGGGTCAGTGTCCAGCCTGCCAATCAGGGTGTCTCCCTCCGTGTTGATGGGGCCTTTGCCTCTGATGGGCCTCATGTCAACGGGCTGGCAGTCCACGTAAAGGGTGACTTGGTTGCGCTCCACTCCGATCATCACCTTGTGCCACCTGGTGTTGAAGAGCACGGAAAGGCCCGGGAAAGTGACCGTCTGCAAGTTGCCGTCGGCGTCAATCAGGAAGTACTCCAGGGCCTGCTGGTCGCCGTTCAGCCTCAGCCCGGCTTGCTTGTTGCCCTCCTCGTCCATGATTTGCCAGACGTTCCACACCTTGTTCACTGTGTTTTTGATCATGCGGAAAGTCACCATGAAGGAGTACTCATCAGGAAATCCACGAGGAAAGTTTAACCTGAAGGAAAAAAAGGTAAAGTATGAAAGTGGGATGGGTGAAGCATTGCACCAAAACACTCACAGTCACTCTCACACACACACTCACACAGTCAGGGAGCGATTTTAAAGTCAGAAATCTTCTACCATGAATGTTTTTTTGACTTTGTCTGTGTGAATTGTGCAGTAGACAAAGGGGTAAATACGTGGTGTTCTACGGGAACGTGGAAGGTGCCTCGTGCACAAATCTCAAATTTCAGCAGTCCAACATGCCGCTCTGGTAAGTGTGCACAGCCTGGTGCTTTTTACAGGCCAGATTCTCAGTTGGTGCTGCTTAATAAATGCATGTTCAGTCAAACTTTTACCATCTTGTAAACAATCAAGGTGAGCTAATAAAAAAGAGTTTCCTGTGTGCCCATCAAAAAAAATGAAGAACACACTCGAGCTTTGGCCCGAGGTAGAAAAGTCTCAAGTACGTGCTGCTTCTACCCCTCAGGGGGACAAAAAAGGAAAGGGTTGCAGTTAAAAGGCCGCTCGCAGGGCCAGACTTCAAAGTGAAGGCTGTGCCGCTGGAGCTGCACAGCAAAAACATGTATTTAGTCAGGGTGAGAGGCCAGAGTGGCGTGGACGCAGGACGCCAGTCAGTTACATAAGCGCTTAATAGGAAAGCTGGAGAGGATTAGCCAGAGGAAGCATGGCCACCGGCGCCACAGACGCTGATGTCCCTGCTGTTGGAACTGAAGCGTGATGAAACATGGTCACTTCTACATTTATAATCGTTATTGAAGCTCAAAACAATAGTTTTGCTCCTAGATTATTAAACACTGAGACTCTTTTGCTGAAGCCATCTGCTGACACTTTATATCTGCCAGTTTCCCTTAAAGGTTAAATGCTTTAAAACATGTAAGATCCGTCCACATGCTGCTCAAAGTGCATTTTTGGCTGAGCATCTGCCCCCTAAATGTCTCTGCACGCCACTGCTGATACCTGCACAAGTTGCTACATATAACCTTTAATTACGCAGCAAAAAATCATAAAAGGAAGCAACTAGGGCCTATTTTTAATAGCCCAACAGGCTCCACTCCACATATTTTTCACCTCTAAGATGCCAAATATGTCCTGACTTGTTTTTTTTTTTTCTTTACCAATTACATGCTGCTAGCCAGGCAGCAACATCTGCGTCGGACCTGTAATAAAGTAACACCTGCACGAGAGTGAGCGCTGCTGCCTCCCAGCACTAGTGTGCATTATTTATTTAATTTTTTCCTTTTTTAATCAGTTTGCTCTTAAATCCTCCTTACTGTACTTACATGGTTGGAATCTGGAAGTTGGCCTCTCTGTCCAGGCGGTACGCCACCTGGAGGGAGGTGGAACCGTCCACTTTCCGCACGCCTTTCAGGGGGATCACGTCCAGCTGGAACTGGGTTATCAGATCAAAGCCTACAAAAGGTGAGCATCCATTTTTGACCTTTTAGCATTAAGCCCTAAAGCAACCTCTCAGACATTTGCAGAAAAAAATATGAAATCATGGTTGAAGTAGGTTTAAAATAAATTCCAGGCTGCCAAGGAAAAACCTTTTCTTAATGCCACTTTTTTCTGTGTTTTTGCATGAGGACAAGTACAGGCCATTTACCGGGAAGGTCGTCTTGTCCACTTCTCAAGGGTGGGCAGACAGAGTCGCCATCCAGGCGGTTGAAGTCTAGTTCTGGTAGGTGAAAAGCTCAAATGATGAGAAATGCAAGCAAGGTTCTTCTTCCTTTTTTTGCTTTGTCCTGTTGTTTGTTGATGCTGGTGTGCTGAAACCCAATACCTTTAATCTGTGTAGATTTTACCTTTTGTTGTTTAGTTTAAGTTCATGTTACATCAGAAGAGAGCGCTATTTCTGATAAGTGACTGAGGATGCAGGATTTGCTTTTTGGGGAAAGGTCTCTGGAAATTGTCCATTAAAAAGAGATGGTTGCAGTCATGAGGCCTCCCCATCCTGAGTCAGCTCATTTAAGCTGAACACAACCCATCTGGAAGCTGTTCCCAGAGCCCACAACTGCTGAGAAATGAGATCCACTAGTGCGATGGTATTTATAATCCACTATTTACTGCCATTAAACACTTATCTGACTGTGCATCTGGGCCTCAAGTTGTTAAAGTTACTGCCCGCCATGGTTTTGCACTCAGAAAACCAGTAATTATGCAATGAGCTGGAGAAGCCGGCACTAATGCGTCACGTGAGGCTGCTGCAGGACCTACTGTACCTGGGCCTTGCAGTGGATTCACGCTAGCTTTACCACATCCATAAACAGGGGAGAATGGCCTTTTTGTGATTATCAGAGGGTTTGCTTAATCTGATTTAATCCTGCGGTCAGGATGAGCTCGGCGTGGTGGCTATTTCTGGCTTTTGCTTTGTGATTTCTGAAAAAAGGTGCAGCAGCAGTCGCCATCATCGAGTCCTCCCTGTCTACGTTCACCAGACAAACAGATGAACAGTGATGGTGGCGTTTTTCACGCTGCACTGCTGGCGTAACACATCAGCGTTGACTTACGTCCCAGTGTTGGAGCCAGGAGGAGCGACAGCAGAGCCGCGCAGAGGCAGGGATGTGCCGAATTTGACAGGCGCCACCATAGCTTTCTGTGGAGGGATGATGGAGGACATCAGTATTCGCTCGAGCGTCTAATTCTTTTCGACAGCTTCTTTGAGTCTGGATCAATAAAACTCCACAGGGACAACATAAAGCACTTTGCCGACGTCCTCTACGGTCACCCTGAACAGGATAATGTTCACAGCATTCAATCAAATCTACAAAACAATAAATGCAAAAATAAAAAAATAGCTCTGTGCATCTATTCTAAAACGACCTCAATGACACAGCTGTTCAAAGAGAAGCACAAATGGATTTTTGCATTTAAAAGAGCAGATTCTTTTATTGACAGAGGATTGGATTGACTAGTCTCTGTGTTCCTGATAGCTGACAGTGCGTATAACTGTGTGTGAGCATGTTTACAATTCATTTAGCCTCAGCACTCGAGTGAACGCTAACAGGGTTTAGGTAAATTGACACAAGTGTCTGGCTTGTCGATCGTCTGTTGTCATGACCCAGCCTCCAAGGAAAGATGGATGGCAACAAAAGGCTAGCGCGTTCTCTACTTTTACATTAGCTGCTTCTTACAGGTTGATAATACAATAGAGTGATTTAAACACCTCCCTCCACTTTTTGAGGGGACTGGTGATGAATTAGTCTAATGCAGCTTCTGCCATGTGCTGTTATCATGTGCTCTATGCATGTGGCAACTAGAGCCCATCCCTTAATAAACAAGGTGCAAAGCGTCTGGTGACAACAGAGGTGTCGGTGTGTGCACACCGTGCCTGTAGGATAATGTTGCTGTGTGTCTGTCAGCGAAGTGACTAATGGCCGAGTCAGCAAGGTCTTTTTCGCGAAGGTGCTGGGCTTTAACACTCTGCCCTTCGCGTTTATACGCTTCCTCGGAGCCCCCTCATCCCCCACGGGAAGTCAATCCATCTCTGGTCCAGGCTGAGAAGGCACTGATAGAATGAGACCAGAGGAGACCTCTTTCTGAGTAAAACTGAATCAACTGTTGTGAGTTGACACATTAAGCAGTTTTCTCGACGAGACTAGCGTTTGAGGATTGATGCTAGCATCTGCTGATTGGATGACATCAATTTGCAGCACAATTCATACAAATACTTTGGTTTCGTATGCATGTCCGGCAGTAAAACTATCAGCACAAAGCAATGAGCAGCAAGAACAGCATCTGTCTAATCAGTTCGTTCAGTTCAAGATGAAGTGAGTTTCTAAATGAACACTGATTTATGCTTTGATCTTGCACAAAGGGAAAGATGATGTTTCTGGGATGGTGTTGAGGGCAACGCCAGGAAAGACATCTGAGAAATTGAGAGGTTTAGTGTTGACAGCTGTCTAATAAGATGCGGTCTGCTTGTTAAATATTTACCTGCGACAATAGCAAGATGCAAGGCTGTCAAACACAGGTCATCAGGCTGTTAACAGGCTGTATAATCAGCATCGTGTCTGATTAAAGGAGAATTTGTGGTTTTGCACAGATATTTACCAGCAGCACGGTTCAAAGGTAGAAAGAAAAAGTTAAAAGGAGAAAAGGAAAGTCCCAGAATAGGTTCCAGTAAACCAAGACAATTCCATAATGACAGACAATCCTCCCGGATGGGACTTTCCTCTCACTTTCAGTCATGTGACCACCCCACACTGCAACAATTAAAGAGTAAAATAACTTATTTTACCAGCCTGTTTGTACTCAGGGCTCCATAAGAGTGGAAGATAGATCAGGGAGTCTACAAAATGCCAACCTGAGATAAATACCTGGAGCCGTAGGGGTCCATGTTTCGCTCCCCTCGGTGACACAGACGAGCAGAAGGCACAGCAGTGTGATGCAGGAGCAGAAGAGCAGCCGCGGATTATAAAAGTTCCCTGAAGTCAGTCCTACCTGCACATGTTGGGGACTGACGCGCAGAAGTGTTGGACGGGGATGCTCAAGCATCTTCTGAGCGCACATAAAAGTTGGTTCAGCGGGTTCTCATTGGCCAGGAGGGCTCCAGGAGGTGGTGTCTGACTTTTATTACCAACACTTTCAAAGATGCAAGAGCTCGCGGACCCCCACCCCAACACCAGTGCCTCCTAATGACACGTATGCCTGTATGGAATCCTCTTAATAATTATCGTCAGGAAAAGCAGTGAGTGAAGGGAGCTTGGATTTCACGATCATGCTATCCTCATCACAGCAGCGTAGACTACATGTTAGCATGTAGCGCTGTCGTGGAGACAGCCTTGTTATTAGCTGGGGGGCCCGAGGCAGACGGCCTGTTTATGTGTCCTGAACGTTGTGTAATTGATTCTGTGCCGTTTGATCTGGGACTTTTGCTGCAGTTTAGGAAGTGCCTGGGACTGCAACACCGGCAGTAAATCACAGTGATCTGCTTTATTACATACGTGTAAATACACTAATCTCACAAGAAGTACTGCAGCTACTATACATGAATTTGTTTCTTTCAAAACAGGATATTATGTTTGTTACTGTAATTAAGTCCAGAATGGTGTTCTTGATGAAGTAAATCTCAAATCAGAATTATAGACCTGATTATAAACCATAAATGCATGTTTTATGCATGTATTTCTAGTCAATAATGATCAGGTCACCAGTTACGACCGTTGTTGCCTCCAACCTGCCTGATCCGAATAATCAATCCGCCCTCACTCATGTGATTAGTTATTTACTCAGCTCCTGATGTCACAGTAAAAGTCACCCATTTCTGATCTCACGTTGCCTGAATTGATCGTTTGCCCAAACCGCCCCTCCTTGCAGAGGTCATGTGTCTGACTGGAGACGCCAATGCACAAAGGCTCACAGAGACTAGCGCTAACACACACACACACACACACACACAGAGGAAACAGTTTCTGATTGTTTGCCCACATGGCAGAACACATGACATGCAGACTTGTGACCTGCGGTCTCGAACCTGGCACCTTAAAGCTCAGCTTGTGACATTCCAGATCAGCCAGCCAGCATGGACACAAGTAGATTCTGCAAGCTGGAGAGGCTAAAAGTTGGCATGGAGTAATGCAAGTGTTGCAGGACAGAAAAGCCTCTGCCAAAAGAGGGGCTGCCTTCGCCCTTTGTTAATTCCCACAATGCTTAGGCCCTTAAGCGGAAGTACCGGAGACAGGGTAATCCACTCCTGGAACCTCAGGGTCTTTCTGTCATAAAACAAACATGGTGATTGTGAGCCCAAAGCTGTAAACAGCAAACCTAATATCAGCAGTGATGTTGTTGCTCCGCCTCCTGAAGGTTTAACCCCCGGTCGCTAGGGCAACACCAACGGATGTCCTTGCTGTATAACCTTTCAAAATGTCTTCCTGGTTTTGCAGGAGACTGTGGTTTTCTGGGATTTGGCCATCACCTGAAAAAAAAAAGAAAAATCAATCATGCTTCTTCCTTAATCAAGTGTGCTTAGAGCTCATGGCAGAGCGCCACGAGAGAGGAGCATCAAACGACTTTGGGGCTTCAGAGGAGGAAGATGAAGCTGGAGCTTTCTCCTGCTCTGTTTCGCTGGCTGCATCAGAAACACTCGCTGCTCAGAGTCACGTCGGAGCGCCGTCACCTGATGCTGACGGCTATAAAACGCAGCAAAGCAAACAGTTTATGGGTCAGAAACATTTTTATTCATTCGCCGTTACATAATCCTCCCCTCCCCCGTCTCACCAGTGATTAGTCTGCGTGGAGTTGTTTAACCAGGACAGATGGCGTGTTAATTTCAGTACCTGACTGCCAGGAAAAGCACGTCCTGGCTCGTCCCCGTCTATTCGCTCTTACTCTGCAAATATTGTCCCAAAATGCTTGTCCTCTAAATCCTAAACACACATAACTGATCATTGGCCCGGGCTTTATTTTATTAGGAATGTCACCCTCTTCTTTCATTTCCAAGGGGAAAAATATAATCATGAATCTAATTTTATTGGAAAAGAGGGGGGCAACTCTGCTTCTTTGGTCTGCTTTATTTTTTACTTCTACCCGCTTTCATTACCTGTGTGGTCGTACAGTTTATTTCAGGGATTACAGAAACATGTTTTTATCAATTCATGTCAGTTTCACAGCACGGTAACTGCAGGTGAACCCACTTCAGCACTTCATCAACCTTGTTTCCAACAGCAGGCACCTGAACAGTTTGCCATTGGTTGTATCTTGTGGACGGTTTTGTCTTTGAAAGTCTCCTTCTTTGGTAGAGGACGATGTGTAGAATAGGCCTGATGTTGAATTTGTGAAAAAAAAACTGATTCAAATATTTAAGTATTTTTAAAGTCATCATAGTTTGCTGTTGGTGGTTTGTATGTAGGTGAAATTTGTTCAGTTATTATCAGCAAACGCTACAGTAAAACCCTCTAAAGTCTCCTTCTTAAGTAGGTCTTGTACTGTGTACTGGTATTTTTAGATATAGAGGGATTTTCTCCCAGACAACTTTTTCGCTCGGTTGATTCCACAAAAACACTTGATGAAGACAAAGGGTTACTATCTAACTCTCTATATTTTAGCGTCAAGTTGAAGTGTCATGCCTCACAGTGACACTTTAGATCACTATTGGGTTTCTTTCTTTCTTTCCAGCAAGATTTTTTTTTTTCAGCATTTGTTAAAGAATGAACATCATCGTGTTTACATGACGCGACAATTTATGTTTAATGTTTAGGAATATGTGTATGTCTGCTGTAGTAGTCACATGGTTTATATCTCATCATTTATCTCATCTCAGAATGCATGGTGTACTTCAGCTTTTAGGGGCCAGGCTGTGACGTAGGCTTGCACACTGGTTGTATAGGACGCACACATGCGCACGCACGCACGCACGCATACTCATTCACTTCTGGCTATTAATATTCCCTTTATAACACTGCACAAATGTCTCTTTGTGTTGTCTGCAAAACACAGGGAGGACCTTGCGGATCAGCACAAAACCAGATTCCGAGACAGACTGCACGCACTTTCCTAAATTGAAATCGCTGTCGAGAGAGAGAGAGAGAGAGAGAGAGAGAGAGAGAGAGAGAGAGAGAGAGAGAGAGAGAGAGAGAGAGAGAGAGAGAGAGAGAGAGAGAGAGAGAGAGAGAGAGAGAGAGAGAGAGAGAGAGAGAGAGAGAGAGAGAGAGAGAGAGAGAGAGAGAGAGAGTGCTGGGGGAAGAGAGAGAGAGAGAGAGAGAGAGAGAGGGGGGGGGGGGGGAGAAAATAGAGGGTGTGAATGAGTAGAGATAGAGAGAGGAGAAGGAGAGAGGGGAGATGTGGTATGAATATTTTTATTGTGTGTGTGAATTGTAGAGAGAAAGAGTGTGTGTGTGTGGGTGTGTGTGTGTTTTATTTTTTTTGTGTTTTGTATGAATAGTGGGTGTTATGTGAGTGTGTAGTGTGTGTGTGTGTGTG
>CAAE01014785.1:107163-121095 GCA_000180735.1 Tetraodon nigroviridis
ATTCGCACGCACTTTCCTAAATTGAAATCGCTGTCGAGAGAGAGAGAGAGAGAGAGAGAGAGAGAGAGAGAGAGAGAGAGAGAGGGAGGGAGAGAGAGAGAGAGAGAGAGGGAGAGAGAGAGAGAGAGAGAGAGAGAGAGAGGGAGAGAGAGAGAGAGAGAGAGAGAGAGAGAGAGCGAGCGAGAGAGAGGGAGAGAGAGAGCGAGCACTGGCTGAGCAGGGAGAGAGGGAGAGAGGGAGAGAGTGAGAGAGAGGTGGGGGCTGCAGAACATACAGGGTCTGGATGAATAACCATGGCAACAGCAGCAGCAGCAGGAGAAGCGGTGGTATCAACATCGTGATTTACTCCGTCAGGACTGGACGGAAACACTGGCTCTCTGCTGAGGTGAGGCTGCTTCATTTCTTTGCTGCTTTGCTGTCCATGTTCTGTGGTCTGCGTGTGTGTGTGTGTGTGTGTGTGTGTGTGAAACATGAGGAAATGAGAAGCTGGTTGTAATACATCCTAGCTATCACAGCTCCTACTGCCGATTCCATGCTGGCAGCCTGGCTGACCATGTATCTCACTGTACACATCAACTCTAATAGGATTCTTTTCAAATGTTTAGTCTGTAATATTACTCAGCTATGACTCTTATCCTTGTGGTCAGTCACCATGTGTCCTTTAGAGATTACACTTAAGGACACGCCACACTCCTAAGTTATAAAGCCGACGGAAACATTCAAGTAATCCCTTAAATATTAAAGTCAGTCAGTCATAATCCTGGATATTCAGCAGGGCAAACTGGGAACTGTATGTGTTGAATGTCCTGATATGAAAGCCAGCGGGAGCCAGAACAGTCTGTACTGTTGATCAGCAGCTTTTTTTTCTGGTTATTCTGCTCCGAGTGAGCAAAGAGAAAGAGCAGATTGAAGGTTAGAGAGAATACATACATTTAATGAGGTTGTTGATGCAGTGATGCAGCTCCCTCCACCATGTGACTGACTGTAAACACTTCATCTGAGACAAGAGAAAACAGACCGACCGGCCAAATTGTACCTAATTGATCTAATTTGGAAATTAGACTTCATAACCATGGAGTTCTCCTCCAGACCTCCAGGGTAATTTTTGTGCCTTCTCGGGGGCAGATTCATTATTAGCTGCTCTCTGAACGGCACAGAAGAGCCGGGACGTCTCTGCTGCAGTTAGCGAGGGAGCCGCTCGCATCCTCTCAAAGTCACAGCCCTCATTCTTGATAACCTCTCATTTATTTCAGCCTTTTCCAGGGCCTGGATATTAATTCACGTCACTGCTTCAGTAATTGGACTTTAAATGTACCTTTTAATGCTTGGAAATAAGCAAGAAGCAGAGTTTTTAGCTCAGCGCAGGTAGACGTGTTTGTGCTGTCATCATCTTTTACCTGTTTCATTGTTCTGGGGGAGGTGAGTGTTAATACCAGGAAATAATAGCTCAGGGTTCTTTCTAGACCTTTACAGTGTGCACACACACACACACATACACTGGAGGCAAACGGTCACACCAGAACATCCGTCTGTATTCCCCATATCTTCATTAATGGTCACCAGGATGCCCCGTTTATCCCATCCAGAACACGGTGGGAAGGGGGGGCAGGGACCTGTGGGGGCAGGGCAGCTTGTTTTAAAGGTGGTTGAGTCACTGAGGCTTCGAGCTCTGAAGAGGGGCACCGTCTCCATCGTATTAAAAAGTAATAAGACAGCAGATGGTTGTTTTGTTATGATTAGTGTTTAATGATTCGCAGACTCACATCAGCAGTTTGCAAAAGTGCAGCAGCAGCAAATGAGAAGTTTTGTCCTGGGCTGAGGCTGGCTGGGTGGCAGATGAGAGCCTAGCAGCGGTCAGAGCACAGTTTAAAGTGCAAACTGGGTTTTTGAATTAATTTGCCATGCAGAGGAGAACTGCACTGAAAAACAACGGCAAAGGTTTCTGCAAGGTCATACTAAGGTCAAAATAAAAGTAGCATTTGAGGTTTTGATGATTAAAATCCACTTTGTGTGTGAAGGCTGACTGGAGATTCTGTATTCTGTTGGTTGTGTTAATAAGTGTGTTCAGTGGTTGATCCAGCAGATCATGGGGCAGTCATGGTCACAAAAAACACACAGAACATCTCAATCAGGATTTAACAGAGCAGCAAGGAACCGCCGCACCAGGTGCTACATAAACAAATATTCCATCTTTTGTGTGAATGGAAGGTCTTAACAGAGAGAGGTGGCACTTAAACTGATGAAGTCGTTTTCAGCAGGAGAAAATTAGAAAAGTATACGCTGCCTCCGCATCTTTGGGCCGTTCACGCTCCTTCAGCAGCCACCTGATCATTACCTCGGGATTTGTTCTAACCCGTGCTGCCTGTTCTCTACGGCACAGATGGAGATGTGATGAGCACTGTTTGCTAATGGATGTGGAAGATGGAAGACGAACCTGGTGTTGAACACATCAGATGACCTTTAAACCAGTCAGGAAACAACGTTGACTCTCTCCGACAAGCAGATGCGTAAAGACTGCCGATAAGATAGAAAAACCTGCGCGTCATCTCGTCTCTGCGGGACGTTTGCAGCAGCTGCAGGACGCATAGTCTAGTTTTTGTAGCGTTGGCTTTGAAGCACAACGCTTAGAGTGATTTTTCCGACACATCCCATCAGCATAAGTCAGGGTGGAGGAGTGTTTTCCTGCCAGCTGGAAAGAAGATGCACATTTATAGCAATTCCACTAATGAAAGTGTGAGGTTTCATTTCTCAGAGGTAACTGTGGATGACAAACCTCTTCAGGTGAAGGGTTCTTTTAGTCTGCAGACTTCTGGTAATCTTCCAGCAAAACCTCCAAACCAACAGGCGCTTTTGCAGAAACAAATGAACCCAAGGTTCCAAGGAGACACAAGAGGAAGATGCTGCAGTTCGTAGAAAGTTTGGTGCAGGAAGCATGAGCAGGAAACAGCAGCCTGCTTTGATAAACCGCCTCCTTTTAGCGAAAAACCTCACCCCTGTAACCTTCTGAAGTCAACCACGGCGGCTGCAAACTGGAGCTGCTCTTCTGAAACACACATCGGATAACTGCTGCACACATGTTTGGGCGTCGGTGGTGGAAACACAACCAGAGTTGGGTTCTGTCTGCGGCTCAGTCACACCTCAGAAACCTACGGTGATGTTCGACACACACTGGTGTTACTCCTAAGTGGACTAATCACTCATTTAGATCTTTATTGTCAAACCAGCTTTCAGGTAATTGTGGCTTGTTTTTTGTCTGCCTCACTTTGGTGACAGTGGTCTGTCTTCCCCCAGGTGAACAACACAAAAGATGTTTCCAGTTCTGTAAAGATCAATAAGCCTAGCATTTCATCCAAAACAAAATCAGTTTTCATCATACAACAGCCCAGATTTGCATGCAATTGATATTTAGGAGCTTAAAATCCCAATAACGATGTTGGTAAAAATGAGCAAACTACAGCGGTGACATTTACAGCAGTAGAATAAATGCAAAGCAGCTCAGTGGATCGGTCATTAAAGCACGCTCGCTCTGCAAAATGATTCAGTCTAAACAGCCAGAGTGATTGCTGCTGGAAGCAAAATGTCAGATGTGATGCTCAGTCGGTTGCTTCTTCACAGAGGACCGAGTGAGTCAGCAAAAGAGGAAACATTCAAGTTATTTCTTTATTTGATCACCTCTGTGATTGAATCGTCACTTACAGGATGTCTTCTCATTTGACAGGTGATGAGTGGGATTATATCATGTCTGAAGTTCAGGGAACACTGGAGTTTTCTGTGGAGTTGCACAAGTTTCACAATGTGGATCTCTTTCAACGCGGGTAAGACATTTCTGCTTTTTTAACAGCGTCTGACTCAGTTCATCTGGCCTCGCTGTCGTCAGGCCCGTGCAAAATGTGCTGAGACATTAGTAGGTTGTTGCTGATTTAAATGGGACCTTTAGTAGGATCGGGCAACACCGCTGTATCAGTTACCTCTAGTGGCTAACTCAGACACATTCTGATGTTTCAGTGAAATGCAGAATGCAAAAAATAAATAAATAAATAATGATCCTCATAATGATGTCCTCATTAACAGAAGCATGTCTGCATTTAAAGAAGCCCATTCCAGCTCTGCCGCAGGGGCGTTTAGACCTCTGGCCCGCTTCTGGCTGGCTGGAACTCCAGCTTTATCTAAATGATTTTCTTCTTCCCTGAATGGGATGGGCTGGGAACAGATTTATCATGGTAATCCCTTCAGCTGGAGTGCTCTAATATGTTTGCTGTCCCTGGTTGCTAGGTTAAAACTAGGAAAAACAACATGAATAGAAAGGGGAGCTGATCTGTAGGCCTGTAGGTACTTCACCACACCTTCATACAATGAGTGAACCAACGAGCCAACAGATCTGTGCACAGGAAAGAGCTGCTTTTAACTGAAACACATTAGAATTCTGAGCCATTTTTATGAATTTAAATTCCAATGAATGCAGCTGCGGATAATTTGATTCTTGTTCACTGACACTGCACCTTTATTAAAAAAGAGCCTCTCTTCCAAAGTGATGCGCTGTAGGTGCCGTTTGTTCTCCTCTTCCTTGCGTTTATCAGCCTTTACGGAGCCAGAACCGGGCTCTCCAGGAGGGCTGCCACTAACGCTGATGTGATGACAGTGTTCACGGCCACACCGCTGCCTCTGCGCCGCGTCCCCGGAGAGCAGAGACGAGCTTTTACACGCTGTGTTGACTTGAGCTGTCAGCGTGACCTTTCTCAAAGGCATGTTTTCCATCCCTGCCTAATGTCAGGAGCGTCATGTAAATAGTGGTTCGGCTGTCTCTGAACTCCTCTTGAACAGCGGTCCCCAACCTTTTCAGCGTCAAGGACAATATTTTCATGGGCCGGCCTTTAAGGTGTGGCGGATAAATGGAATGAAATAAAATGATAGGACCGGCTTCGTTTCTGTGGTCTGCCTGTTTCCTTCAGCGTTGCCGGTCAGCTGTGTTGTGTTTCTGGCTCCCTCGCAGGTTCTACCAGATCCGGGCAGGACTGAAGGTGTCACCTCGGGTGCCTCACAGGCTGATTGTGACAACTCAAGACAATACAGGTGAGGACTGATGTTTACGCTGATGCCACGTCTTCTCCATCAACTGTATCATGCCTGTGAGGTAGCACCTGATACTCTTTTTTTGGAAAATCCAGCCAATTATTCCATAAAAGATGTAGTTAATGACAGTCAGCTAACATATATTTAAAGTAGAAAATTGCTCCGCTTATTTTATTTGGTGTTCTGTTTTGATAATTCTGTGTGATCTAGGAGCAATATTCAGTTTTGTTATAAAACATGGAGTTTAATAAATTCAAATTAAAGTGTAATAAAATGCATTTTTCAATTCAGTAAGCATAGATGATGTCTGACATCTGTTTGAGGGCTGAGATCTTGTTTAAGCAGGTTTCACTGCGTCCTGTGTTTTTTCCACAGAGGTCTGAGTGTGAGAAATTTTACACTGGGAATTGAATCCCCACCCCACACACACACACACACACACACACACACACACACACACACACAGCAGACGCTTAGCTATGTTTAAATCTGTGTGAAAACAGCAATTCCACGGAGCTTTTGGTGTTAAGCTCCACTGCAGCACCAGCATGCTGCTGATTCCTGGAACCATTGTTCTTTTACATCTAGTCAATGTGAAACATATGAATATTTATGCTATTTGCTTTTCATTTCATCTCACAGTTTTGTTCCTTTTGTAGCATTTAGAAGGCACAATTAAGTTTTCCCAACAGTGAATCGACGACAGACTAAAATGTATGACATTTGGAGTGAGTGACTCTATTGTTGTTTAGAGGAACGTCAGCTGTCACACTTGACTTTCCACACGCCGATCAGAGCAACACTGTGACTGATCAACCTGATTTAAACCCATTTGGTCATTTGCTCTGCTAATACTGTGAGCTTTATGTGTGTGTCTGTGTGTGTGTGTTTGTGTGTGTGCAACTGGAAAGTAATCTGCACAGTTCAGAGCTCAGAGAAACAGCTCATTTTGAAACACAAAGCAGATGAGACAGAACATTTATTCGTTTTTGACTGCAGACCTCCGCGTCTTTTCATCGCTGAATACCTGATTACGGCAGCGCGTAATCACCTTTGCTTCTGTTTGGGTGTAAAAATGTCTGTCGTTAGTTCTGTTCTGAAACACGTCACGAGCACATTTCCCTTCACGTGTTTTGCTACTGTTTGTATCACAACCCAAAGCTGACGCTGTTGCACTGATGATACTGATTCACAGTAATGGTAGCTATTTTTAGCCTGTCATGACTCTGTGTGTGTGTGTGTGTGTGTGTGTGTGTGTGTGTGTGTGTGTGTGTGTGTGTGTGTACATGTGAGGACTAGTCCTTGACAGTGCGCCCACTGATCTTCTGACACTGGGAGCTGATTACAATCTGACCATCACTAAACCCCCCCAGATTCAGCCACTGTGGCAGATTTAATCGTTTTTGATGTTTTTATTGGAGTAATCTTTGTTGATTTTAGTCACAGAGCACCATAAAGAAACACGATTTCTGAATTTTAATTAGTTCACCAGACAAGAATGAAGGTAAATGGCCAGAATATCATAGATGGCGGGAGAACTGATAAAAATAACCCTTCAGCAGTCTTGCAGTGTGTAGCCTATATTTAGGAAGCTGAATCCTGCAGGTGCAGTTTTAAATGACGTCAGGTTAGACGGAGACAAAGTTCACCACTTGAGGATGAGAAAAAGAGCAAAAGCTGGTCTATAAAATACATATTCTGCCTGCATTTATTGATGAAAGCCGAGGTTCAGTCAAAGGAAAGATTACATAATTACATAAACAGACATTTAATAAAGAAATAACTAAACTCTGATATGTCAAGTGTACAGGTGTGTCTTTCTAAGATAAAAACAGGTCGTTTTTTCCAGCACTGCAGCTTCCATCACATCAGCTGCCAGACAGTCCTGGATTTTACCCAGCGAGAGCGTCGGCCGCTGCAGCAGCAGCCTCCGTTGCGGAGAGGATCACATCCATATTGTAATTGGATGGTGGCCCTGCTTCCCTCCCTCTGCAGCTTTTTCCACAAGATCTTAAGCCTGCGCACCTCACAGACAGAATCCTGAACAGTAGCCAGCGGAGCTTCGCTCTCATCATACAAAGACCCAGGAAATAAGCCCCGGCTGCATCCTCGCTGAAAGAGCATGCTTGACATTTCAATTGTCTCTGCCCTACAGACAAATGAAATGTGTGTGAAGGATGGCATCACACACTCAGCTGGAGGGTTTTAATGATGGTGATTCATGCTCACCAACATGGTGAGAGGAAAACAAAAGGCAGAGCTGGATCACATGTCTGAAGAGTCGCCCTCATATCAGTGTGATAAAGAGCTGTAGTGTGCAGCACCTTTTAGTTATAGGGCATGAATGTCATACACACACACACACACAACACACGCATACACACACACAGCTTGTGCATGTGCAGCTCTAGTTCTAAGCAGATTATTACCAACATAGACGCACCGTGGCTAAAGCTACCGATAAAAATGTCTGTTTAGAATTATATCAACACTGTATGGAGGAAATGATTTTGAATATTCACAGATGGACACAGATGCATTCCATCATATGCAAATGATGCTATTCAGAGGATGCTTTTCACTGATTATTCAATTAGAACACAAAACACGTCAGATTATTGGCATCTAGTGGTCATATTAGACACGGCAAGAATTAAACGTTTGTCCTCAATCTTCTCATTTTCTAACCCTAAGCCTCTGTGACTTCCATAGACAGGAATTTGCACTCCAGTGGTTCTTATTTTAAGATAATATAAAACTGATTAGCAGAAGCTGAAGTTTCTACAGGAGGTTTTACTCTAATAGGTTCTATTACCGATCAACTTTATTGAATAGAATACAGCAGTGCTGCACACCTAAATGGTCACACAGCAGACGGCTCCCCAAACGAACACAGTTGTTATAACACCAAAATCCCATTTATCTAAACCAGAAATGCAATTCTGTCGCACAGCGCCACACACTCAGAGGGATGATGGACTGTGTGTCACAGATCCACTTAGATCTGGCCACGGTCGCGCTCCGGAGCGGCTGCGCAACAGCAGCGACGCTCTTGTAAGACGCAGCCCTGCAGAGAGATCAGGAGGGAGGACACAGAAAAGAAAAGAAAAGAAAAAGCAGTGGGGGGTCTACAGACCTGTCAGGCCTCACAGCTGGACTGTAGCACTGCCTCCCATCCAGGAGGAGACTGGTAAACCTGACAAAATCCTGGTAAGACCGGAGGTCAGAGGGCTCATTTACAGTTGGATCAAGTATGCAAAATAAGGAAAAAGATGTCTGAGCTGCTGCTGTTAGATGACCAATTTACGTCTGTGGATGAATAAAAACCCATAATATGTAGTCGTTTGAGCTTGAAGTCAGAAGGGTTAAGGGGTCGTGAGTGTACGAAGAACACACTGTTTCCACTCCTCTTCCATTCCTGATGATGAGTTTGTACAAACCCATCAAAGAAACCCATTTGCCTAACATCGTGTTTGATGCGCATCAGTGACACCGTCCTCTTTTTCCCTCGTCAGAAGAATGCGGCCTCAGCTCGGCGGGGGTCTACGACGGCGCCGTCTTCAGCCGGATATTTCAGATCCTTTACAGAAATGAGGAAATTACCGTCAACGACTGCATGATCTTCAAAGTCCACCTGCTGTTGGATGGGGAAAGGGTGAGTCGGACACGCCGCAGGCGTCCTTTACGCACGCAAACTCACGCACGCTGGATGCTGAACTGGGAAAAAAGAAAAAGAGAAAAAGACAACAATGCTTTCTGTCTGCCTATTTGTGCCCTGGCTGTTTAACGCATTTAGGATAATTACCATAAAAACACCAGTGTATTAGGTGGATTTCCTGACCACTGGGTGCATTTTGTCATTCACCGTCCTTCCTTTGGACACAATAGTCTTCTTTTTATTAAGGGAAATTGAGTTGGGCAGAAGAGCAGAGATACTTAGCCTCATAAAGATCAATTTGCTGGATAATAAAGCCGCTGATATGAGTCCATGTCCTACACGGGGCTTAAAAGGAGGGCAGATTCGGCTAATTGGCTCCAGGCATTATCCATACATATTTCAACTGTGACGCCTCAGACTATAAGTTACAACCTGACAGATATTTTCATTGTTTCTTGCTGATTTAGCTTCACTTGTATATGATCCTTCCTAAAAACAGCTAAATATAGGTACTCGCTGGTGGCCATGACGACCAACCAGTCCGTTCATTTTTAATAAACTGGCAAAACGGATCCAGACAGTCATCCACCTCATGTCCTTCCTGATTTTCACATCCAACCCTGAAAATCCAGTCTCATTCCTGTCGGGAGCGATGGGCTAGGCCAGGCTGGGGGAAGGGCGGTTATGTCCGCTCAGACCTAATGGTCCATATGATTGTCAGGGCATCACCATGGTCACACTCCGAAGGGCCGGTGGCGCTCTCAGACGGTGGATGCTCTGGCTCGTCTCTGCACACGTCCCAGTTTTAGAGAATTTCATTAAATATAGAAAGATATGATGGAGGTACGGAGATGCTGCAGCTTTGGGACATATTGAATTTCGGCTGTAAGCTCTCCCCAAGCCCCGCCCCCCAGCCCCCACTCATTAACCTTGTGGAGGTTATCCGGCTCCAGCAGCCACAGATAGCGCAGACCAAAATAGTCTCCTGTCTCCCTCGTGCCCACGCACACATATTGTGCGTTTAATCAAAGGAAACATCGATCGACGGAGATCGGTTTGTTTGTGTGTGAATGTAAAGACAAAGGTGGGGAAGAGTGTGTTATATGTGTAATAAACACTTGGGAAGGCATGAGATTGGAACTTCAAACGGCTCCAGTTGCTGCTTCTTCTCCCGCTTCATTCACATGTGAATGGCCTGGTCGACCGCGACACTCCGAGGCCTTTGATGAGGAGTATCCTGGCCTGCTCAATCTACATGAGATAAAAAGATTGGTTTTAGATCAGAAACATATCATCTTCAGCTACTTTGAAGTGGCTGAATCAGAATCGCAGATCAAGGCGGCTGCACTAGCGTCTGGGCCGCTGCAAACACCACATCTGAGCGTTTCAGCTTGTCCTGCCTGAAAACCAGCGCTGAATGGCTCCTCCTTGGCTTGTGGTCATCAGTAGAAATTGGTCCTTTTTGTTTCTGACAGTCCAGGAGCCTCAAAAATGCCTTTATTCTGTTTGCAGAATTATTGATTATAGTGACATTTTGCATCTGCTCTGAATCTCTCCGCTCTTGTTTTCATTAGCAGATAGACGTGATTGATTTGATGGTTTGGGTCCTGACTGCAGCACAATTCATCTAAACCATCTAGGCTGCTCTTCCTTTCCAACTGAAACTCCCTGGCATGTTCATCAGATCTTTGCAAACAGGCAGAAAGTCTGGTCGACTGGATAGTAAACGCTGCCCATCGGTGACTGTTTCAGGTGGAGGAAGCGCTGAGCGAGGTGGATTTTCAGCTGAAGCTGGACCTTCATTTCACTGACAGCGAGCAGCAGTAGGTATTTGTGTGTGTGTGTGTGTGTGTGTGTGTGTCCTTGCATGTGCTATGTATTAAGCACCACAATACTCATTATACTGCCAAAGTGAAGACATTGTTGGAAAGTGAGGACATTTTGACGGGTCCCCCAGCCTCAAAGGCCTGCCTGAGGGTTAAGACTTGGTTCTAAGGTTGGGTTAGTCTTGGGTTGAGGTTAGTTTGGTTGCTAGGGCCAGGGTAGGGAACCGGGTACTGCACTGTGAATGTGAAAGTCCTCACAGAGCTAGCGATACAAGGATGTGTGACAGAGAACGAGAAGAGCTTTGATGAAAATGCAAACTAAGCATGAATAAGCAGCATTATCTGAGTGTGTCAGCTTCCAGCCGTGTCTGATCAGCCGATGGCGCTGGTTTTGCCGGTGATGAGACCAGGTGCTGGGATCTGTTTTTGCTGGAGATGGGCACAAAAAGAAAGGGCTGTTTTGCATTAGCGAACGAGGCAAAGGGTCCCATTAGTGTCAGACCGCCGCTCTTGTATCCAGCAGCTGTGCACATGTAATGTGTGTTAAGAGCAGTGTTTGTGTGTTTTCACTGTTTTTATCATACCTGTGTGATTATAGTTCTCAACAACTAGACACTGAGTTATGGAGCTGCTCCGTCATGTGATTAGAACAGGACATTAAATCATAGAACGTGTTTCACGAAAAACCCTTTTCTTTTACTCACATTCCTAGAGGGCAGAACATTTCTCTATTTATTACATTTCTGTAATAACGACCTTATTCACGAAGACTAGACTCAATCCTGGGGCTCACAGCGCCCCCTAGTGGTTCATTATGGCGGTGCTGCAGATGAGAAAACCAATAATATTAGGGTTTTTTTTGAGGTTTCCTTTTTTTAGTTTGGGCATTTGAAAAAAATATTGCAGTATTTTGCCATTTTTGTGAAACCTGCAAAACCTGTTATTTGTGACACAAATTTATTTTAGCACGTTATTAGTGATTTTGAATTCAAAAACTGGCCAGAGTTTCTTTCTGAGGGCAGAAAATATGATCAATTAAAGTGTGACGATAATCTAATACTGATACAAGCATTTACAACAGACGTGTGTTCCTTTCTGCTCTGATCAACCATAGCTGATCTTTTGTAATGTTTGATGAGCGCCTCCTCCTGCAACCATAAAGTTAAATGGGCCAGACCTTGACTTTATGAGCAGAGTGTATATTTAATGTGTTGTAATGAGGCTCTCTGCTGGAAAGGAAGTGAGACAGGGCTTCACTGATCCTATTTACCCTACACTGAATGGGCTTAAACTTCTCGTGTTCATCTTTAAACACACAAAGGTATCATTTGCTGAACTCTTTCCCCTGTTCCTCGTCAGGCTGGCAGAGTTAGCAACAGTTCCTCTGATCAGCAGCCGGACCCTCAGCCTCCACTTCCACCCCCGGAGAGGCCTCCACCACCATGTCCCGGTCATGTTTGACTACTTCCACCTGTCTGTCATTTCTGTCTCCGTACATGCTTCACTGGTTGCCTTACACCAGCCACTAATCAGGTAGATGTTTGCGGTTTGATGTCTTTACTGATGATGTTACTGTGCTGTCATGTCCTGCAATAAAATATGACAGTATTTTGAAAAATTAAAGCTCAAAAATTTTACCTGGCAAACCAGATTATGAAGGTCTAGAAGTACTTCATTTTTTTAAACCAGCTAAAAGATAGAATTCCCGACATATGACTGATTAATTCACTTAATCAACTCTCTGTTTGTGTCTCTAATTACTACTGGACTCGGGTGCTTGGCTAAGCTTCTGTCTTCTCTGCATGTGTCCCCCTGTCCTCTGCAGCTTTGCACGAAGCGGGAAGGGCTCCTGGCTGGGAAAGGGCTCGCCGGAGAGCGCCGCCGACCCGTCTGCCGTGACGGTAGACAACCTTGTGTTTGGCGCAGGCTACTGCAAGCCCGTCATCTCTGAGGTACTTCAGCCAGCAGCTCTTCGGCTCGGTCCAAACGCGAGAGGCCATTTTGTCTCGCCGAGCTGCGGATGTCAGCAGTATTGTCCCCTTTTGGCCCGGGTGTTTCCTGTGAGCCCACGCTGAATGCCAAGCGATTACGCAGACGTGCTCTCTGGTTCAGGACATGCTGGATTTAGTTCTGATTTCTGCTGCTGCGTCATCTGACTGGCTGTGACCCAGGTTTGAGCAAAGAAGCGGTTGTAGATTATCCACCTCAGATGTTCTCGTCTAGGATTATTTGACACACAGCTTTAGGAGGTTTTTATTTTCTTACGTTTCCTTGTTTGATACATTATCACCAATCTCCCTGGAAACTATCAAAACTTCTCACATCTCTCTCGGGACATGATGCTAATTTTTTTGATGTTTTCACGAACTGTGATCACGAAAGCTTTTCGGAACCTTTTTTCTCTGGACCGCTCTGTGAGCTACCACAGGTCCTCCTCAGGTCCTGCAGACGTCACAGTCAACACTGTAAATCCTAATGAGCGCTCTGTGTGCCCACACTCCCCCACAACCCCCATCCTGGCTTTTACCCACCACCCCTGGCTGGGCGCTTTAATAAGCTGTGTGTTTAGCCAGGTGGGGGGGTTTCGTTTGATCACGGTAATGAGTTCTGCTCACAAGCGCCACGTACGCCATGGCTGCGGGTGAAATCTGCAGAAGCCGCTGTTGTTTATTTAAACTGCTTCACCTATGGCACCGCTGCCGTTGAAGGCCTTTTTCTTTCTTAATTATTATTTTTCTTTTAACACCAAGAAATTTCCTCCACTAGCTGTTTTCACACATTGTAGATTTACAGCCCGGCTCAATGTCTCAGGTAAACAAGGGAAAAAAATGCTGATTCCACAGGATTCCACACTGGCATTTCACCACAGCGGCGACGGGATGTAGATGAGACCACACACTGTAAAAGTGACTCGGAACATCCTGAACAAAGGCACACATTCGAATACTTGGGGCTCATCTCAGGCCTACGGTGGCCTAATAACACGTTCCTACTGAAGAATAGGTATTTCTTCCCTCTGCCCTTCATTGCACGCGGGTGAATTATGAGTAAACATACAGATGTTCCTTCCTGGTCGGGGTCTACTGCTCTGCTGCAATTACAGAGCACACACAGGTGTGATGATAGGGCCGGAGACGGCACTTGCTCCAGGGCTAATGGCAGCACATCCACAGATACTGGAGCTTAGCGTGCCTTTCTGGAGCTCAGCTAGCTCTGCTGGCGGTACCAAAACATCCCATCCATGGGAAAAACTCACCCGGCCTGGCTGATGCTGCACCTGCGGTGTGTAACTGCAGTTGTTGGGTGGAAAGCTTGAAGTTAACCAAGCTGAGACACAACTGTAGCATTGAGGCTGCGACCATTTGTGATATATTGACA
>CAAE01014785.1:141387-157016 GCA_000180735.1 Tetraodon nigroviridis
TTCATTCTCCGATCTTGGATCGTTTTCTCGGTCCGCGCATGACAGTTAATTTACGGTAATTACCGCGTACGCGTCTCTGTTGTTTATTTTTGCAGGAAACTGAGAAATCTGCACATTGTTCTGAGTAAACTATTTTCTATGTCTGTAGACCTCGCCTATAAGACGGGGGCCCCAATTGAGCCCGAAAATTCGAGGAAAAATCCCCGTCTTATAAGCGAGTAAATACGGTACATAGCGCCTGATGTTTCACTTGTTTTGTCTCCTCTCTGCAGGGAAGCTTTTACGTGCCCAGTGAGAACTGCCTGCAGAGGGCTCACACGTGGCACCGAAGGCTCTGCCGCCTCCTGCTGGTGGCACACCGAGGTCTTCACGCCTACCACACAGCTCTGACTGAAGGAAATCCCGCAGCTCCTCACAGACGCCCTTAGAGTCAGGTGGACATCTGGAACAACAGGAAGAACAATTCTCGCGCCTCACACCTGTGCTTTAGGGCTTTGCACTTATTTTTACATGTAACCTGTTTTTTCCACAGAGGCTTTGCCTGTAGAAGAAACTCTAAATCAGCTCACAATAGCGTTACAGGTATGTTTATGGAACAGAAACACACCCTCTTAGTGGTTAAGACCCAGATATTTTTAGTTCCACCTCACTGGTGTTAGATTTCTTTAAGCTGATGATTGTGCGTTACATGATGATTAAGAATAAGATCTAAGTAAATGCTGATGATAGTCACAACTATGTCGGTTTATTTTCCCCCTTCTATCCAGCAACCCAGAGTAAAGCGACAGATATTTTTATCATAACTCTTGAAAAGTTTTTTTGAGTTCCAAAGGCTAACAGAAAGTTTTTGAATTGACTCAGTCTGGACTTCACTACCAGAGAACAGTGTGGGTTGATCAATTGATTGATGAAGAAGGCATTGTTGTCTTCGCTGTTTTCTTTACTCCCATAAGAAGTAACTCGGGCTCCCTGCAGAGTCTGTGTTGGTGGTGCAGATGCCAGAATAGCACAAAAAACCCACATGCATTCCTCCCCTTTCATCAGGTGCAGGAAGACCACGAGAAGGTGGCGGAGCAGATCAGCAGGGACGTGAGCCAGCTCTGCACCCAGCTGGCGTCGCTGTGGAGCCGCTTCCTTGATGCCGCTCTGCTCAACCCCCACATCCTGTCCTACCTGGCCCAGGAGCACCACACGCTCAGGGTGAGAGCTGCACGTCATGGGAGACGAGTCTCCTTCAGCAACATTGCTGCTGTGTTCCAGCAGTGTTACGTCTTTAAGCTGAGCCAGCTGCGTCTCTGACCCCAGACTAAAATTAAAAATAACAATACGTACAAAATGACTGCTTTTTTTAAGCTTCTGCGTGATTCCCTGAGGAGTTTTTAGCATACTGTATCTATGATAAAGACAAAACTCTCAGGGCTCCGTGCAGAGCCGCCGTTTCGTCTAAATTGTCTGAAAATAATGAACATGTTTGCTTTGGCTTCAGTGTCCCGAGGGGATTCTGTCATGCTTCCGCCCACCAGCAGAGTCACAATTTCAATTAGCACCTATTCTGTAATTACTGCGCCGTTTAAACGCACCAGGAATAGCATTCCCGCCGGTTTATGCATCGCAGTGCCTGACTTTCAAACATAATTTCTAATAAGAGTCAGAGAAGAACAATGATTACTGAACAAGCTTGTATGATCAAGGATTTGGATCTTTAGAATGTGTAGCATCGGCTTTTCCAGGAGGTTATGGTGATGGTTGCATCTGTAAACACATTTTGAGATTGGTAAACTTTTCTAAGCAGCAATGTGGAATGTTGAGGCTGAAGCATCTGAAAGCGTCTGTTTTTGGAAACCCCAGGTCAGGAGGTTCTCTGAGGCGTACTTCTTCACCGAACACCCTAAAGAGACATCGCTCACTTTCCAGGAGGAACTGTAAGCGACGTCCAGCACAGAGGAACAATCTTCCAGTAATGGGGGGACCATAATGATGAGTATGTTCTGCTGACTCAGGATCAACAGACATGGCCAGATAGCTGCAGAGGTGCGGAGTTCAGACTACCTGACCAAGATGCCTCCTTTACCCGTCGAGTGCCTGGACATTGATGGGGACTGGACCAGTTTGCCCATCATCTTCGAGGACAGATACGTCGAGAGTCCTCAGACAGGTGACACCCATGGTGGAATGTGCTCCTCACGTATTGTGAAGGTTGAGCAGAGATGCTATGTCCTTGTATTTCCAGACTGGATGTCACATGTGCCAACCAGTGATGGGCAGAGCATTCCGGACGCTGCCGTCACTCCTGACAGAAACCAGGACGCCAAATCACCAGCAGTACCCCAGGATCCCTCAGACAGTGAGGACTGCATAGACCTGCCCACCTATGTCTCACTCATAGCAGAGCAGAGCAGGACCGGCGCTGACGTCCAAACCAACCAGACGGCCGGCGTTGCCCCCTCAGAGGTTCCGCACCTGAAGGAACCCGAGGAAAGCCTGGAAGGACAGGCTGAGCAGCACTGTCACGATCACCTGGACTCTGACACAGCTGAGGGGAAGGAGGAGGACGTGCAACTTTTGGTGGCCCCAGGGGAAAGCAGGACGAGTGAGAACAACGCAGAAGAGCCTGCCACAGTCGTTGCATTAGAACGTTCTGTGAATGGAGAGAATGAGGACGTTCCTCTGCTCAGTCTGCCCGCTGCTTGCGTGCCCCCGGTGACCTCTCCGCTTTTCAGTGACCCCCAAAGAGAGAACAGCCGCCGCGGATGTCTGCCGGGTTTTAGGTGATGAAGCGCTCATCCTCGGTGATTTCTGACTCAGGGATTGAGAGCGAGCCCAGTTCGGTGGCGTGGCCCCTGGACGCTGCCCTGCGAGACCGACCGCCTCCAGACTTTTCCAGTGAGCTGGAGATTCCGCAGCAGGCGCGTGTCGCCGTCCGGTTCACCGCAGCTCTCTGGAAGGCCTGCAGGTGGAGAGCAGCGGAAGCCTCCCGAGCGCAGGCATACAGGCGTCGCTGACGTCCATCAGCTCGCTCCCGTATGAGGAGGACCAGCAGCTGAGGCAGCTCAGCAAGCTGACCAAGTCGGTCTCGGCGCCGCAGATCAGCAGCCCCGAAGAGACGGAGGACGACCGCGTGTTCACAGCCAGGACACCACCGCTAAGAGCTCAGCGCACCACCAGGACCCGTGCAGCATCAGCTGCTCCTTGCCAAACCACGACTTTGATTCACCATCTTTTGCAGATTCAGGTTTAGCATCACGCTATGCTCTCAGTGGCGCCGTTATTTCTGAGATGTGGGCCCCTTCCCAGGACCGGTTGGAGGCTTTTACAAGCACGTCGGCCTTGAGCGATGCGTCTGAAGCCTTTTTACCAAAGTCTGCAGAAGAAAGCTCTCGTGTGAAGGAAGGAGCCGTTAATGGCAGCCAGGGGGAGAATCCGAGCCATCAAACACACACCGGCGAAGCTAGCTCTATTGTGGAGCATGTGCATTTTGCTGAAGCGGAAGCTTCTCTTTGCAGCTGTGGAAACAATCCGAGTGTGCATAAAAACCCAGCAAATGAGGAGAGAAAGGAGGCTGGAGACGAGTGCCAAAGTTTCCATCCGACTGAGCCGCCACACGAGCGGAGCTGCCTGGACCTCCCCCAGCCTCCTCTGGAGCTGGCAGCGTTGGAGAGGCCCAGTGACCTGACAGGGCTGCTGCTCGACCACGTGACCCCGCCCACAGACCTCAACGGGATCTCAGTCAGGTTAGACTTCCAGGCGAAACCGGAGAAGATCCCCAACTCAGGCCTGGCCTTCGTCAACAAGAAGATGGCGGAGATGGTCAACATGTCGGTGTCCTGCGCCCCCACCTGTCTGCCGTTTTCCTCTGTCCTCAGAGACTCTCCGTCCGTCAGCGGAATGTCCCCTCGCCAGGCTACCTCGCCAATAACCCATCAGCCCCTCGGCTCCTTTGGCATCATTTCCTCGTCGTCACTCAGCCACCTAAACATGGAAGACGCCACCAATGAAAGGATGCTCAAGTGAGTTTGAAAGGCAGCCAATTTAATGTGAAACAGGAGGAAAAACAGAAGAAATTCTCTCCCTCCTTCCAAAAACGCAGCCAAGTTTCAGGCTAGAGTTTTCTTAAACCCTCTTGCCTAAATGATCAGTTTTCCTCCCAGGCTCTGATGCTAAATGCCTCACTGCGTCATCTAAATGGAACTTTACTTATCAAAGCTGACAGGAGCGATCCTCAGTTCACTTCTAGCATCTTTAATCTACCTGCAGAAGTGAAAATATAATCTAGCCACCCAAACTGGGCCAATGAGAGGTTATAGGAGGAATACTGGAGGTTCCTGACACGTTCTGTAAGCCTAAACAGAGCGAGGGCGTATTTGAGGCGCAGGGAGTCAAGCAGAGGTAAAAAAACACTCCCCGAGTGTGTTCAGTCGCATCAAAGAGAGCGGCAAATCCATGTTGATTAGCTGAGGGTGTAAGAGCTGAAATCGGATTTGTTTTAACTCCTCTGGCAAACTTGTGTTACCTGGAAGCGTGTCAGGAGGGACTAAACCTCTGGGATGACACTTGAAAGTCTGCAGGACTTTTGTGTCTAATCCAGCCTGCTCATCAGTGCGAAATAGATCAAGCTCGCAGCTACGACTGCTCAGGGCTTTCAATTGTGACTAACACACACGTTTTTCCTCCAGTTTCTACAAGGCAAAGGAGGAGCTGTTCAAACAGCTGAGCTTCCAGGCCGGCCTGTACAGCGACCTTCCGCTCCTGGCATCGGATTTTCCGTATTTCCCCCCTGAGGAAGATGACGAGGAGTTTGACGACGGCATTCACCTGGTGGTGTGTGTCCACGGCCTGGACGGTGAGGATCCCACAGACCTGTAGCGTCGCTCATTGGCCCCTGGGTGTCTCTTCAGCCATTTTCAAGGCCGCTACAGAAGCTCACAGTTGCTCCTCCGTTTCCAGGAAACAGCGCAGACCTCCGACTGGTGAAGACCTTCATTGAGTTAGGGCTCCCAGGGTCCCGGCTGGACTTCCTCATGTCTGAGAGGAACCAGGCAAGTGTAGATGACAGCGATGGGAGCCGGTCAATAAACCGCCCAGCTACATTTCCTGAGTGCCTGGAATCAGCTCTTTCTAAACAAGCTGTCTACATTTTCATCCGTTTCTCTGCAGACCGACACGTTTGCAGATTTCGACACCATGACTGACAGACTGCTGGACGAGATCATTCAGCACGTCCAGCTCTACAACCTCACCGTTGGCAGGATAAGGTGGGATGCTCAGCTTTACTGTCGCGCCCCTCTCTGGTCAGTAGATGGCAGCAGAGTCTTTTTATTCACTCCATCTTCACTCGTCAGCCATGAGCGCCTGAGCTAGTTTTTTTGCATGAGCAGCTCTCAAAGCTCAAAACAGGTAAGTGGTAAATAAATGCAAAGCTCTTATCATACCAGGCCAATGAGCTCCTGACTTTGACTTTTGATACCCCACTTCCTCCTTCAGCAGCATGTTCCTTGGTTCTGATTAAATTAAGCAATTCATCTTCCTGCCTAATTGCCCCCAAAGTGCCAGTTTATTCTTTTTTGCTGGTTAACTTTCTATATTGTTGCATGGTCTCCAGGGGGTGCAGATGCGAGACAAAAGCAATGGAGTGCCACGGCAACATCTGCTTCTTTCCCCGTTCCTTTAATTTTTTTTTTAATCGGAAATAGATTAGAGGGAGCAGACATGAGGGATTTCAGATTTGGCTGCAGCAGTAGGGTAATTAAAGTAACTGACAGACAGAACTTCATGAATTAAATACTTTGCTCTGCTGGGAGGACAGAGTTTAATTTATATGGCATGTACTCAATGTTAGCATCGAAATGTCTTCGAGAAGATTTAAACATTTAAATTAGCTCTTTCTTTCCTCCTTTCAATCCAATTCTTGTTAAAAACAGCTCAAGTTCATCTCAGAAATAACTCTCCTTCTTTTTCTAACTCATTCCACAGCTTCATCGGCCATTCACTGGGGAACATCATCATCCGTTCCGTGTTGACGAGGCCACGCTTCCGCTGCTATCTGCCCAGACTGCACACCTTCCTGTCGCTGTCAGGGCCACACCTGGGAACGCTGTACAACAACAGCGCGCTGGTCAGCACAGGTAAACCTGGGGAAGAGAAGCTTTTGGAATCTCCTGGACTCTCCAGCTGTCTGACCACGGGATCCGTTTGTGTCCGACAGGCCTGTGGTTGATGCAGAAGCTGAAGAAATCCGGATCCTTGCTGCAGCTCACCTTCAGAGACCACGTGGATCCCAGGAAAACGTTCCTCTATCACCTTAGTCAGAAACCAGGTACCGCCCAGGAACCGCAAAGCACGCCGCTGCAGCCCCGCCCGCGTTTTAAAAGCCAGCCTAATCACACATGCATGCAAATGTTGTCATCTTTTCTCCCCCTGTGTGAAATTTCCCTGTGAGTCAGCGCGCTAACCCTGAAACGGCAGCCTGTGAGAGGCCTCCCCACTGTGTGAGTGGAACAAAGCAGTCGTTTGCCACACAGGCTTGAAGGAGATAAGCCTGAAAACACCCCCACCCCCACCCTCCCTGCAGCAGCTGTAGCAGGCTGACAAAATGATCCAAACCCTGTCATTGGAACCCCAACAGTTCTCTCTGTTAAAAGCACAGTGACAAGAGCACTTGAGGAGAAAAAAAGCTGTTTTATCAGATCAAACCTGTCATTGTTCTGTGTGATTATACTTTGTGCTTTGCAGCCAGTTCCCATCTTTTGCCTGTCCTCCCCTCTCTAACGCATACATGGTAAAGTGTATGTTTTGGGTCCTTTTTCAGGGCTCCAGTTCTTCAAAAACGTGGTGCTGGTGGCGTCTCCACAAGATCGATACGTCCCCTTCCACTCTGCCAGAATAGAGATGTGTAAAACAGCTCTAAAAGACAGAACCACAGGTAAAAAAAAAAGCCTTTCAATTAAAGATAAGACGTCTGCAAGAGTATCAAACACCCATTTCTTACATTATGAAAGGTCCTTTTTCCTTCTTAGCTCTTCTCATCATAATAATGATCTCACATGTCTCTCAAGCAGCATCTCAAAAAACTAGATCCTGTAACAAATAGAGGAAAATCAAACTAGTCTCCTTTTTGTCCTGAAGGGCCCGTGTACACCGAGATGATCAACAATCTGCTGCAGCCTCTCGTGGAGGCCAGAGAGTGCCGGCTGATTCGCCAGAACGTGTTCCACGCCCTGCCCAACACGGCCAACACCCTCATCGGCCGCGCCGCCCACATCGCCGTCCTGGACTCTGAGCTCTTCTTGGAAAAGTTCTTCTTGGTGGCAGGACTCAACTACTTCAAATAAAAGGTGCTACCAGGCGCTGGAGCGGAACCTTGTACAGTGCGCTGGCTGTATATATTGGGCAGGGTGGAAGAGGCGGGGCTTGTGCATTAGGCTTGTTACTGGCGGGGGGGTCAAAGATGTTTCGTTGGCCTTACAAATAACCTCTCAGCTGGAGCACTGACAGATGCTAATTGTGGTCAAAAGCATTTAACTCTCTTCCCTTTAGAGTCGGTTTTACGCCACGATCACCGAGTCCTTCAAGCGTTTTACCGATGATAGTCGTTGAGGCAATAGATGCTTGACATTTATCCCCTGATTGTACATGGAGTATTTTGTATAAAATCTAGATGTTCCTTTATACAGAAATGAATATATCACTGAAATGATTTATTTTTTATCCGCGTGTGTCCAAAGTGTAATTTGTCTGTCATCTATGTGTTTATCTTCTCTGTGTCGAGTCTATAAATAGGAAATCAAAGTGCTTATAAGCTAAACGGCAGCAGCGGCGTCATCCAGAGTAGCGATTCACTCAGAATTGTAATCATACAAACGAGTTCACCAGAAACGGCCGTCAGGTAGAGAACTGCAGCACTGTTCTGGTGGTCAGGTGTTTAGCAAAGGCTGTTACTGGCATTGTTTTATTACTTTGAGGCGGTTTTTAGAGGTCACCAGAGGCTGGTTTACAAGGTGATACATAATTGTGTGTCTGAGATTTGCTCTTTTTTAGTAGCTGAAAATAATGACATATTATGGCTTTGAAATGAAGAAATCAGCAAAACCGCTTTTGATCTAAAGTAAAAGAATCTATCCTGTAGCTACCAACCCAGCACCCGATACAGCATTTGAGCAGATTTAATGAAAAAAAAAAACTAACTCTAACTGACCTCCCCATAGCTAATTAAATTTAGTTACACAGTAAGACAAAAGTTCAGATAATCTCTGTAATAATCCAGACGTTTACAGACTGATTTGTGTAGTTTTCTTTGTCAGTGCTGGATTGATTCTTGCATGTCTTTATTGCGTTTGAGCCATTTTAAATTGCCCATGAATACTCTCTACACAACCGCCGAATCTGTGATTTCAATTTGTCTCCTTTTTCTTCAGAGCTGTTAATCAGGGTGACATTGCTTGTTTTCTGGGACACTGGTTGATTTGCACACCCCTCCCCCCACCCACTCACTGTCATTTTTCATAAACTCAAATACAACACCAGGCATAATGATAGCAAGGAAGCGTAGCAAACCCTGTCCCCTGTCGCAGAACGTCAATAGTGCCGGATTTTGCTCGGCTAATTCAGATAAATGTGTGTGTTTTTTCATCGCCACTCTCCTCAACCTGCTGTTACATTCATGTACAACATAAAAACACACGTTTCCAGGATCTTCTAATCAATGTGCCATCCATCACATCGGCAGTGTTTTGCATCTACTGTATATTTATGTACAAATAGAAAGATTAACCTTTGCACTGGTTAGATAAAAGGTGCACTTTAGGGACAACCTCTGCTGGCGTGGCCATGTTGGTTTTTTTCCTCCATTCTTGTCCATTCGTCCATACAAGCATTGCATCTTTGGAAATGAAGAGCATCCTGAGCATGCTGCACAAGAAAGTGACAGTGATTGTCCGTCTCGCCATTCAGGCGACATCTTCAGAGTAGGAAAGGTGACATCCCAAATTGCTCTCTTGTTTCGCTGCAAAGCGTCGGCCGTGCGGCTGCACGCTAAGCAGAGTGTCGCCTTGACTGACTCTCGTCAAATGGGCTCCTTTAGGGCGCGGGGAAGATTCCCAGGGAGCAGAGCTGTGTAAGCAATCTGCGGGAGCCGGCCTCCATAATGCATCGTTCCTAAAACCCCGGCACCCTTCCCTCGGCACGCACACACATCGTGTGTCGGATGAGGATTTGGCTTGTTTGCGTTTGGGGTCCTGTTTGCTTAAGGGGTCAGCTGGAATCGACAGGCAGAATCAGTGTTTGTGCTGCTGAGTTTGCCCTCTTTCCAAGGGCAAATACATGTTTTGAATTGAGATGAACAGCTGCACGGCTGGGAAAAAAAAGGTCATTTTTTGTTTAAATAGTTCTGTACATTTATTCTGCTGTACTAAAGAGAATCCAGAGGTGATCCGTAAATCCCTGCAAGTGCTGTCAACCTTCAGAACTAGCTGACTTGAACCTTTTTGTATTTGATTGCCCTTTACTGGAAGCCCTGTTCGTGCATAATGCGTATGTAAGTGTGTGTGTGAGTGTGTGATGGGCAGAGATGTGATTCAACTGCAGGAACATCGTCCATCTGTCCGAACCCAATGTGAACATTTCACTGCTGAATGCTGAACATAAAAGTAAATTCTCTATCATCTGTGCCAACACTAGTATTTTTCTATGTCGATGACTGTACCGTATGTATTTCTCAGTAGCGTCTGTCCTATATGTACAAATATAAATACCAAATAAATATATATACACTATACTGTAAAGCATCATATTATATTAGATCTAAATAAAAAGATTTTTTTGAATTATTCACTGCATCCACTGTCCTTATTGGTTAAATCAATATTACAGAGATCAATTAGTTATTGTATAAATTATAAATTAAAACATGCATATTTTCTGGGTCTGACCTAGTTGGGGGTCATGAGCTCAAGGTGCCTTTCACTTCCGGGTCAACCTGCAGGTGAGAAAGGTGTCACATGCTGGGTTGGTCTTCGGATGGATGGAGGCTCCTGGTGTCCTGGAGAATTCCTGGTGGACTGTGAACTGTGCAGCTGGAAGAACTGAAACTCTTTTTAATGTTTTAACGGACACGAAGCGACTTCGGCTGGACGACGCTGTCGAGCAGCGACGCCGACGGGCAGCCGCCGCCCGGAGGGGAGCGTCGCCGGGTCGTGACGCAGTTTGGCGGCCGGAGGCCGCTTCGCTGCCGCAGAGGGGCCTTCCGGCGGTCGCGGGTCCGGACACGCAGGTACGTTTTTAAAAATCATTATCAACTCATTCGGGTGGAGCAGGCAAACTATAAAACCACAAATACCTTTGAATAATTTTCGGGTTTTTTTTTTTTTAAGAAAAAAAATGCTGTGTTTTTTTTCATGAATATGTTTCATATATTGTGTGTTTAATATAGAGTTGTGGTTCATGATAAAAGTGTGTGAATCAGCTGATGAAACTGTTACAGGTCAGAGTAATTTCTCCATATAGTCGTGAAGAATGAGAATTATCTGTTAGTTTTTGACTTCTGAGATGTTTCTTATACCAAATGAATATATTGAGGAAAGGCTTGGATTTCATCCCATGGCTGAAGGTAGGTCTCTCCATACTCGAGCCCAAGGTGAAAAGGTTTTTAACATTATTACAGACCTCACTGGCAATTTTTTTGTTTAAGAAAAAGATAGAAGATGAACAATGTTCCAGGTTCTGGGAATCTTGTAGGAATTTATCTGAGAGCTCTTTTCCTTTACATCTGTGAGATGCTGGTGACAGAAATGTTCTTCTCGGGGACTCTTTTAGCTCCAGCTGCAACAGAAACAGTACAGAAATGTACCAATTTATACGGCACTGAAATGAGACAAATGGTAAAACCCCAAGCCATTTCTGAAGGTTTTTAGGAAAATTAAACATTTTTCAGTTACTTTTGCACAGCTGGTGGCACTGGGCATATGCCAAGGATTTGCCATTGGCTGTTTTACCTCCGTATAAAGCTTCTACTAGGATTGTGAATTTATTAGGAAAAGGGGGGAAAGCTGGGGAACTATGGGGAGCATCCCTGGAATACCATCAGTGCAAAACCTCTGTGAGCAGATCTCTGAGCGCTCCAGTCTTACCTGTGTACTGTCTTTGTGTGGTCTCTCCTTCGGCCTGAGAGCATTCCAAGTGTTTTCCTGGTGCGTCTGCAGGGGTTCACAGCTGACCTGGTGTCAGATCATGAAGTGACGGAGGCCTTTCCATCAGTCTGCGTCCGTGCAGAGTTTTCTCAAAGGGATTGTTCTTATTTAGTTTAAATAGTTTTAATCCAGAGAACTGGCATTACCGGGCCTCAAACGCTCATTAGATGTTGCTCTGGGGTCCATCAGTGACCCCACCCCACCCCCCCGCCCCCTGCGGTGCTCTGATTGGCAGATAGTAATGGAGCTGCCTCCTTCACCCTCAGTGAATACAACATCAGTGTTTGCTGTGTGGAGGATTTTGGTTTCTCTGTTGCTGGCAACAAGCAATTAACAACACGAGGTTATCAGATCGGCTTAGTTTCACCATCCTCCATTTGTCAGCTGATGTAGGCGCCGCTCCCCACCTCGCTACACCCACACGGTCCTCCGAGGCAGCTCTGTCGCCACCTCCAGCATTTGTCTGGATATATTCTATTAACCAGCCCGCCAACAGCAATGAATCGCTGTTTTTATTGTCCGTCTGTGACGCTTGGAGGTAAACGAATCATACAGCGACAATCCCCAGCTGACAGCGCGTGTCACTGGCGCAAATTTATGACTTCCAGGTTTGAGATGCCCTCCAGGCCAGATATATATTCAGGCCAGAGCGATCGACAGATGATTAGATTCCAGGGTGTTCCTGCTCATTCCGCCATCCATTCGTCACTGCATATTGACCTGAACTGGGCTTTGTTGGACTCCCTCTACCCATCTTTCTTTTTGTTCTGCCTTTTCCTTAAATCAATAGAAGTCATTTTCCCTCCCTGACCCCTAGAAATGACAGGGGGCCCTCGCACACACATGCTAATACATTTCATTTGCTGCAAGTTAACAATAATTGGCTGCTCACATTCACTTATCCTCAGATCTGGCCCCCTCACACACTTTTGCTGCCTGGCTCCAGCACAAAATGCATATTTTTCTGCTTGTGTTGCCCCTCCCCAGCAATAAAATGAGGGAAAATCACTTTGTCATTAAATCAATCACTCGGAGTTGATTGAAGTGGATTTGCTTCCATTGTTTGTCTTGTGAAGGAGGGAAACATTAGTCCCAGATCGGCGCTTTGGCCGGGTGTCGTCAATAAGCAGGCCGCCAGTGGGAGTAATTATTGCTGTGTGAAGCTGTTGGTGTTGGAAGGTAAAAAGATATCACATGGTCTCGTTATCTCCCACAACACCGACGAGCCAGATTTCACACCTAAGTAGCAGGAAGCTAAAGAACCGGGACGCAGGGACAGATTTTCCCGCTGAACCACGCTGGCACAGACTTGGCTGAGATTTTCAACCCTGTAGCCTAGCCTACACACCTTCCAGTGTTTTGAGTGTTAAAAATCTCTTCATTAAAATGGTTTTCAGGCAACAAAAGAACACAAAAAAATCAGCAGAACATTAAATTAGCAGTTTGTTCAAAGGCCTGTTTTAATGTGCTCAGGTTCTAAACAAACACTCTTTTTTCATACTTCCTGTATTGTTACATTCTGGAAGGGGGGTTTCCAACCTGCCTCCAACTGTCCAGTCTCCTGGTATATTTAATAAATTCAACAGCTTCATGGCAGAAAAAATAGACGAAATTAGAAGACAAGACCCGTAAAGTATTTACTTTACAAATCTTTTCTTAGTTCATCTCTATTTTCTTTACATTCTTTCATTTGGCAGAAAATGCTTCAAATAATTAGACAATTTTTGCTACTTCACTTTAGAGGTCTGACATCAGAACTCCTGGCCTGTTCTTGCGTTACCGGCTGTGTTGCCAGTCAAGCTGCAGCCTCCAGCTCTGCAGCAGAGTTGGCAGAAATCCATCTCCTCTACGACGGCTTGAACGCCTCCCAGACACGTTCATGTCTCTGGAACAGGAAAAGTTATGTTTTCAGGGTTGTTACTAATTAACATAAAGTCGGAACTTCTGTCAGTCATCTTCAGCCTGGTTTGGTTCGCAGCAAGAGCAACTAAATAGTGTACATAAACTGAATAACCTTCAGTAATTTTACTTTTACCCCTCATGGTTGTCGGTTGTGTTCAGTCTATCCATCAGGTGGCGCTATTTACTCTCTGCTGTTATGCAATAGAGTTCTCAGTAATTAAAGTCTGTCAGAAATAATTGTAATAGAATAATTACATTTAAATAAGGTGCTTCATAATGTTCTCTTTAGCTAGATGCTGTTCAGAACTGGAAGGATAAAGGCTGGATGCGTGTTTGTCTATGCGTGTGTGTACGAGGGGGTATTAGACACGTCTCTAATGGCCAGGGCAGTTTGTGAGAGACCCTCCACAGTTCTGAGCTTTATGGGAAACAGTATTGATCTGCAGGCGTTTAACATTTACTGTAGCATCCATGTTGGCTGTGAAGTGCCAGGATGCTCTCTTGTCTCCAAACAATTAACCAATCACGAGCCTGCAATGCAACAAAAGCGACGCTTCACCTTTATCATCCGCCTCACCTTTACTCAAGGTTACGCGTCGGATAACAGCAACTGTCCCAAATGATCCTGACAGCCAATTTTTGCCGCATTACCGGTGAGCACACTTCACCAGCCACATCCATATCATTCCTCGTCAGCGGTGGGCTGTTATTGTAGAGGTCAGTAAATCTTGGAAGTGGCTCCATCAGTGCAAAGGGAGGTGGTGGTGGATGGGGTTCAAAGAAAAGAAAATGTTGAGAAAAAAAGAAATATTTGCCTTTGGACCTTCTATCTAAAGCTCCAATCTCTGACTGCACCCACCGGATCCTGCTGGGATGTTTTATTGTCTAATGTCAGGAATCTTATTGCACTGTCTATAAAAAGGTGTCAGATGCAGAAATGGGTTTTGCATTGACCCTTAATTGCTTGTAATGTGAATGTCTTGTTGTTTTACAGTCCCTAAAGCCTGAGATATTCAGAACCAGTCTTTGAGAAGCATTTTTAGTGTCAAGATTTTTTTGTCAGAAGTATTGCCTAGAATGCCTATGAATCCTTTGCTCCTGGATGGTAAGGAATAGAAAAGATAATGACAGATTGGGTAGAGGGTTTTTTCCTTTCTTTTTAGAATATGAAGTAATCTCTCTGTAATCCAAAGAGATCCTACCTCACAAAGAAATGGTAATCCCATGTAATGTTGAAGTCCACTCTATCATGCAAAAGAAAGTGGCAGGGAGATAAATCATGCTGGGGGTTAAAAATGATCCATTGGGGCTGTACGTTCACAAGTAACTCATCATGACTTTTGCCCTTTAGGAAAATCTGCTGCCATAGCACAGCAGCAAACGTGCTGAGTGAGGGATATTGAGCCCTGATACGCTCTGAATCTATTTCATTTTTAATGACAGATTAACCTTGATCCTGCATATCTCTGGATTATTCACCCACTGACAAGTGCATATGGTGTGCTTTTCTGAAACGCATCCAGATCCAGCATCACAGATTTATTCAGATGCTTCTCTGTGACCCCCCCCCCCCCCGGATCGGCGGTGCCGGCGTCAGATGTCAGGGGCAGCTGTGATCCTCCTCAGAACGTGACAAAAGTCCTGCAAGGCAGAGTCGGATGCATTCCTTATGCAGTGTTGTTGTTTACTTGTGCTTGGGTGGACAGTGAGGCGGAAGCAGCAGAGGTGCACTCGCCTTTGACTTCTCTCACTCAACATTTCTGTCAGTGGCCCTGCGACGAGGGACAGCCTGCAGACGCGATGCAAGCAGAAAGGGTGACGAAGGCTTTCAGATTAAAGAGCTCATCATCAGAGAGCTGACCAGAGGTTCAGCCTCAGAGCAAATCAAACATGAATGGCCTGCTGGCTTTTGTTCCTGGTTTATGCATATGTGATGATGGAACCGGCACTTCTGAAGATGACGAGTTCAGGAATATCTGGATATTCTGGATGAGATGTGCTACTTTATGGATCTACAATAGCTTCTCTTTAATCAACTGTCTGGAAACAACTGTCTCCTAAATGGTAAAAGCGTAAAAGATGTCAGTCAGCAGCAGTAAAGTTGCAGAATTAACCAAGTTTCATCAGTTTTCTGCTCAGTGATATCTCTTTATCAAGGCAGTAAATAGGTTTTATCGCTTTGGGATGAGAAGCTCCAGAGAGCAGTTTTATTTATGAGCCAAAGGTGACGGCACAAAGGAAATTCGGGCCTAGATCTGAAGCAAGTGTAGAAAAATGCAACCAAAATGATGATAAATGATGGTGAATCTGCCTGTAATTGAATTTTAACAAAGGACAAATATAAAGAAAATGATCTATTGTGACAGATGATTTGTCGGGCCGATAAAGACCTGCAGAAAGACGAGACATGCAGAAAGGATAATCGCTTTGTAATGTCTTCCTGAAAGCTTTTATTCCAGCCTCCTTTTGACAGAGGGGCCTCTGCGGGGTGGAAGGGCAGAGTGAGATACATGGAGGATGGGTGGGGGAGAGGGAGGATGGGCTGTG
>CAAE01014785.1:157255-194387 GCA_000180735.1 Tetraodon nigroviridis
GCCTGTACACACATTCTCCGCTGATCCTCTCCATTTTACGGCGTGCACGCAGGTAAATAATCGCATGTTGCCGCTTTCATTGGTACAGTTAATTGACAGATGGTTAGATGAAGGTCACTCTCAGAAGACTTCTCCTGCTTCACAGCTGATTAGGAACAAGGAAGAGCAGCAATGAGGCTCCATCAATCCCAAACGAGGCCTCCCCTGCTAATAGACTTAATTGGCAATGTGATTAAATTTCAGAATGGAATAGAGAAGTTGGTTATTCATCCCTTTCATTTTTCAGGAGGTGTCTTTATTTTTCCCTATTTGACTGTTCGGGCCCTGAAATTAATAAACCGTATTATAATTCTGAGCTAATTTTGATCCACTGAGCCATGGTTTAAGGATGTAGATTCTCAGTAAACGTAGCGATTCCAGAGAAGATCATGTCTAAATCTTATCTTTGCCCGTTTCTGTTCCTTGTTGGCCTGAAGAATAACATTTTACATGTGGCGAGCAACCACAGCAGCAGCTGGAAAGCAGAGTTTTAGGGTTGGCTGTTATTTTGGTGCTTTTGGGGTTTTAGCATAGCTGCGCGGCTCCTCGATAAAAACATTTCTCATTTCATATTTTTTTACTGCTGGAAATGGCACAGCAAGATTGCTCACTTCATCTGTCGGTGGTTTTAATGTGTTACAATAACAATAACTTTACTTCTCTAACTGCTTCTTTGGTGCATCTCCATTCACTCCAGAGGATTAGCGCTACCGGCTACATCTGCGTTATTGTTAAAAAGTAACAAGAATGAAACACTGTGACATTTAAAAAGAATAGAGAAAAATAAATAAGAACAACTTCTTTGTCCACGGCTGACATTGGTAGAGATGGAACACACACTACAGACTTTTGTGCTCATAAGGGACGCCACGCAATGAAGCCAGAGTAGAAGAAGAAGAAGACCCATGATGTGACTTAATGAAAAGCAGGTGATGAAAGGGTTACAGACGATTCTCCAAACACAGGAGGCCCAACAAAGCAGAGGCGGGAGTTGGCTTTAATTGAAAGGAAGCCTCGTCTCCTTCGAGTGGAAGCGGCGCCGCCGGCTTTGATGTTTAAGGCTGCCAGCATGAAATTTTAATGGCGGCCAGGTAGAACACGGAACAAGCCATGGACACAAACGTGGGTCATTTGTCCGGGAGGACTGATGTTATGCAAGATCTGCAACAGAGGAGAGATTGATCAGGATGCATCTTGATCAATCTTGGAAGAAGGCCTGATCACATGACCTGCAGAACAGATGCAATTTGGTGACCTGGAAGCCAAATATGCTCTTTATCAACTGTCCAAACATTAGGAAGTCACAAAAAATACTTCGGATTAGATTAATTAAACCTATATGCTGGAAACATAAATGACTAGATTTGAAGAAAACTGTGGAAGGTCATGTTACACCTCCAAATAATATTATTATTATTAGTAATGATGATAATAATAATAATAATAAAACTCTTGAGGACTCTGAGCAGGCAAAAATGTGGAATAGGAGTCTGGATGTGAAATATGAATACCTTTAACATTTCCTCTTTCCCACTCATCAGCTGGTAACTGAGGTAACCTGATCTCACAACAACTGAAGGATCTGCACGGATCTTCTGGTAGCACCTGTTCAGTAACGATAGATCAGCACAGCAAAGGGAGCGAGAGAGCATCTTTAATTGGATGTTTACAAGAGGGGTAACTTCCACCATATGGATCAGATTATTGGACCATATGCACTTTGGCACTTCGTCTGCACAGAAAAGAAAATACTGGAATTGCAACTCCCAGAGCAAATGGCTCCTAACTCAAAGTTTTCTATATCAGCCCACTTCAAAACAGCCAGAGGACCTTTTTTTATGATGTGACGCTGGAGCGTTTGAGGTCCGGAAACCTGAGGCCCAACTGCGGCGACAAGCAGTGCAAAACAATGCTATTATTCTACCAATATTACATCACATGTCCTGAACGTGAGCCATGCTCCATTTATCAGCGGATTAAAGACCAAATTGTCCATTGGAGCCATTTTAGTAAATTTCCACTTGTCACGGCTTCAACATGCACCAGCTTCTAAGAGAAGTATAACAATAACAGTGTTTTAATGGAAAGAAATCATAAACTAAGACATCTCTTCTGGGCCAATTTATTTACAAAGCCAGTGTGTATCTGTGCATTAGTGATCAGCATAACGGAGTGAAACATGTCCTGTTTTTGATTTGATTATGGTTTGCTCCAACAGACCGGCTGCACTTGCTACTCCAATGACCTCAGTCACAAACAAAAATCCTATTAGCGTGTAATTAATGATTGTCTTTCTGTGGAAGAAATGGCTCCATCGTGCCCTCACCCCCACCCTTCTGTCTCTTAATTATGTGTTTTAGCTGCGGTGAATTTAAAGAGGTAAATAATGATATGATTTTTTTTTTTTTTTGTTATTACGATTCATCAGCTTTGCCTTCGGCTCCGTCAGAGCCGCAGAGTGCCCTGAGTCATCATCTCTCATTAAGTAATGAATAGTGATTGGTATGAAATGACTTCAGCCCACTGCGCTGCCTGTCCATTAGTCTGATAATCAGGAGCATATGACTGCCAGGCTGCTCCAAATCCTCCTGCAAACAAACCACTGTGGTCCTGCTCGCTCCTTCCCCGACCCCTTCCCTAAAACACAATCGCTAATTTGCATAATGAGGGGCAACGGGAGGCCAGTGTTTGCGTATAATCAAAATGCATTTATTCACAGGAAGTCGTCCTGTTGCACCGACTTGATTCACACCTTCTTTCCTATAATGCACAGCCAGGGTTCAGGTGGAGGCAACAGCCCTCAAAAAGTCTGTAAAGTGGCAAGAAAGAGATGATTTATGGAAAAGCAAAGACTTCCCAGACAGCAGAACATCGGCGGCAATTAAAAGAAAAAAAGCAATTTTTGTGATGAAACAGCTGCCAGGGTGAACAGATGGTGGTCCACAGGTGATCTAGCTGCTGCCCAGAGGAAGGAGGAAGACGGCGAGAAGGATACAGAGCGGGGCCAGATTCCGACAGCGCCTGCCTGCCCTCAGACGTGATGGAACAGGCCGTTGCCTGTGTGCATTCTCTCCCAAACTCATCACATTATAATGCAGCGGTCTGTTGCGGCTCGCTTGCTCCTCCTAATGTCACATGTTTAGGGTAAGGGCCATGGAAAATGTACCATCAACCAGTCTGAGCAATGCATCATTACTCATGGAGCCGAAAGTAGAATGTCAGGAATAGAAAGGAAAACCAGTATTTTACCTGTTTTGTCAGTTTTTCCTTTGCTAGTTTTTAGCATCGACTCTGAGGCTGTTATTACTACCATGTTTACGGGACTATAAGTCACACTTTTTTTCGTGTTTTGAAATTAATAAAACATTTATGTAATTAGAACAACTTACTTTTACTTTTTTACAACTTTAGCACTGACAAGAGCATTCGAGTCAAGCACGTTCTTCATACTAGAAATGTCTGAATAACTGTTATTATGTTATGTTACTATATTAGACACACATTCACTTCATTGTCTAGTGGAAAGATCATCAATGAGTTATTTTAGCTATTCAACCCATTGTTTTCGTAAAATAAATGTCCCCCAAAAAAATTTGACTTATATTCCAAAAAATAGGGGCTTTGAGACCTTCCAACATTACAAACCAGTAAAAGATCCAGTAAAATTGTTTATTTAGTCTGCTCGCTAATGGGTATAGACACGGTCACATTAGCTGCTGCCATTTCCAATACCTCGCCCCACTCATTTGTGTTACCTCCACCACGACGCCTGTCGGGAAGCATGTAAATATTAACATTCTTTGACCCAACAAGGACGTCCTGTTAACCAACATCATTCTATATGATGAACGGAGAAAAAGCCCTCTTATCCATCTCTGTCAGAAAACAAGGAGCCTCGGAGACGGGATAAGGTCAACAGTAAATGTCAAACATGTTTACCCTCTACCAGCAGACGGATCGGCTTGAATGCATCATAAACACAGCAGCTTCAGACAACAAGGCTCGCATGATCTTAGCAATAGCTTGGCTAAATGCTAATTAGGGGTGGGAAAACTTTATCAATATTGTGTGTTTGTGAGTAAGAAGAGTTCCCCAACTTCTCTCCAGTGAGAGAACACGTATGATATCATGCGGTAGCACTTCTCTTAAGTGTTAAATTCCTGTGTTTCATTTCACAGGTAATGGAAGGTGACTTAAAGAAATAGTTTCAGAGATGCTGGGGCCATTTATTATTCTCCACAAGGCAAAAACTGTTGGTGATCAATAGAACAAGAGTTAGAAGAGGGCTCTGGGTGCAATGTGTCATCATTTTAATGAAATATAGATTTGGGACTATTAAACAGCTTTCTAGCGCAGGCAAAGAATTGCTCACTTTTTCACTGCTAAACAAAGCCATCTATTTTACTGTAGAGGGATCGATGGCAGGCTGTAAGCGCTGTGTACCTGTGAAATGTGGGCACAGTTTCACTGGAGAGCAACTAATAAATCACAACAAATGGTACAGTATCACGTCTTCTGTATTATTGCAGCAATATAAACCTCAATGCATCTCTGCGGCATCTTCCATCATAAATGAGACAATCAAAAACAGGCTTTAAAAAGCTGTGTGTGCTTTCTCTGAGGTTTAGTAAATTAATTTGTGTCACTTGTTTGGTAAACCTAAAGATTTTGACAAATGTTGTAATTTGCAGTAATTGAACAATAGTTTAGGTTTTTAGGTTTTGGGGTTTTTTTGGGGGGGAGAGAGAAGTAATTTTCTTGTTTTTCTGTTGTTGGTTGACAAGTCCTGCAATTTATTTCACGACGATCAGACAAAAAGTGGTTTTAAATAATTTGCAGCCGATACCCTCGAGCGCATCCCTTGATGTGTGCAGGATGACACGTTCTAATTTAACTCTGTGTGACACGTTTGTTGAAATGCTGCATTTATGGTGAGGAAATAAAAACAAAACAGCTCCATGTATCAAGTGGTGCTTCTGTCTCTGAAAGTGGCAATAATGGCTGGACCTCGAGCGACCCACCAACGTGTGGGCACGCTAGAGTGGAGGAGATGGCTCCATAACTGCCGGTTCGGCTCTTTCGTCAGCACTTCTTCAGAGATATCTGGCGGAAATGTATATTTTTATTTGTCGTTTTTGTCAGAGAGGCACGAGGCAAAAACCTGCAACATAAAGCGCTTAAATGTGCACCCTGACCAACAACGTGGCTAAATCGACGCCAGCGAGATGGAAAAATGGTTTTGGAGGCTGCATAAAACAGACAATTATCTGGAAATGACTTGAAAGTGACCTCAGAGTGAATAAGTAATGAAAAGATGAGTCCACGGTTGCTTCCAATCATAGATGCATAATTGCATCATGGGGGTGGTGGGTGGGGGAAATTCTACCTTGGAATACTGGAAATATGGCCATTAGAAGAAAGGTGTTAGAAATGTTGATAAAACAGCCAAAGCAGCCCAGCAAGTTTTAGCTAGTAGACGTGCGACCCAGCAAGACGTCTGCAGCCTCCGACGATGCAGCTCTAGCCTTTAACTGTTGAGGTCGGCTGTGGATGGGAGGAGGGAGAGGAATGATAAAGCCTTTTTCTGTCATATAGCAGCAGAAACTAGTGTCTGATTAAAGACTCTGGCCTTTCAATTGCCAACTTTATGTGATGTAACTAAAAGTAATTTAATTTATTAGCTCAGAGTCACAAAGCAATCGTCTAATATTTAATGAACCCCCATGCCTCCATCTCTAAGACAGCAGTCTAAATCTGTGTGCTTTTAATTGGCAGTTGGAGGTTTTGTTTCCTTTATTTTTCAGCGGCACTAATTCAGCAGAAAGGAAGGTGTGCTGAGATGAAGCTAGGTGCTTTAATAATGGCTCGCGGCATCTTGATAACCTTTTAGCTCATTATCCCAATTAGAGTACACAGCTGGAGGAGGAAATTAATGCAGCACTGGGTAGCTTCTTGTTTGTTTATTTACCGACGCGTGTGAATTGTTCTCCCGGTGAACAGAGCTCGGCGTTCCCGACTAATTCCAGGTGCCTCACGAACGGGACTGTTCCATTCCATCAAGATCCAATGAATGCCGCTCATCTTGGCACGTATATCAAGTCAATCATGAGGGAATTTGTGTAAATACAGATTTTACTTTCAGAAGTATACAGTAAGTAATGTGACAAGCGGGCGAGTAGACAGCCGATGACGTTAACCACGCTGAAGACAAACGAAGTGCCACGGTGCCATGGTCAAAATAAGGCCGCCCTCACTGTAGAGAGGAGAGAGGCTATGGAATGCATAATCAAGCAGCAGATAAGACATTTTCTTTTTGAGGCTGCACAGTTGGCACATTTCCTACGGAGATGTATGCAAGCCAAGAGGAAATGATGCTTTCCTCTATTCTCTGCATGCTGTAATATGGGTTTCCTCTGAACTGGTGTAATTCCCCTCCCAGGGGGACAAGGTTGTTCCACATGAGTTGCCTCTCTAATAACCAACCCAAGCCTCCCAGTGAAAAATCCATTAAGGTCAAGTCATGCATAGTTGATTGAACATCTCGTCTGGTGGTCCGCTAAGGAGAGCCACGAGTCTAAGAATACCACATTAATCAGAGGAAAAATGTTTTTATGGTTATGGAGCCACAGATGTTCTTCAGGGGACTGAGGTTTTGGCACCTTTGTATTAGTAGTCTGCTTGAGCCGCATCTTTTTTTATGAGTCCTACTCCCCCGACCCTCTCCAGAAAAAAAAAAAACAAAAACAAAAAAACCCAAAAGGCCTTAGGGAAGCTATACAAACATTCCATGAGGAACAGCTCAGATCCAAAATGTTGCTTCCCCTCAATGACAAACAATCCTCTGCTGCGCAAAGAGGTGCTTCAAGAGCACCCTGATCTCCCCTCTACCTCCTTCTATTCAGAGCTAGCCTGTGTTCTCCCTGCTCCATTAGTTCAGACACCACATCTATCCCAGCGAGCCCTCCGAAAGGGGCAAGGGGGGCGGGGGAGCATCGTGATCAAGGGCGTCACTGTCTGATGCAGTGTGTGTTTGGGTGTGCGCTTGGCGTCGCATCGCAGAAGCATCGGTGAAGCGGAGCACCTATGAAACGGTGCAGCCGAGCATGAAAACACCTCTCTTCAGCTTTAAAAGGGCCTACATGGATTTTTAATGACAAGCCCATATCTTTTCTACACCAAATCTACTCAACGACTCCATTCTATTGAATGCATATTTAACAGATAGAAAGAGGATGGGACGCTAACAAAATTAATGGGACACAGATTGATGCAGGCGCCGCGCTCCCACTAAGGGTTACCACCAAAGAAGCACTTCGCCTTTTCAATTCACAGATTGTTGCAGGTTAGGTAAACTGAACCTCTGTTGTGATTTAGCTGACCATTTTAGCAGATTATGCTAAATTCTGCTACTATTTCCTGGACTTTAGGCCTCAGGGTTTCAGCAGGTCTGTAGCAGGTTTGATGGTACCGCTGGGGACGGAAGCCAATCAGATTAATCATTTGCTCTTTGACTCTTCTGGGATTCGCTGAGCGCATTTACAGAGTAGAAAAATGTATTTAAAGCAGCGTACACTCCAGCCTGCAGTAGCCTGGTCGACGAGTGTGATTTAAACACAGAGGAAGGTCATGTGATGAACCCCAACTTCTTTCTGTATAAAGACTCCATTCCATTGCTGTTTCTTCTTCTTCTGTTGTTGTTATTGCCGTGCACGCCCATGGCGGTCTGAGGAAGAGAGAGAAAAGGTGCTTCTGCACATGTGACCAAGTCTTCACACAGCAGCTGGTGAGATTTTCCAGCCCGTTCGGCTTCCAAGCAAATTGTATGCAAATGTGACCTTCGGTTAAGTTGCCAAGCTCGCTGCAATTTGGGACAGTTTGTTCAGTTTTTATTCATGTGACTAAATGATGATGCTCGACATCCCGGCTGAGACGCTTCACAGGCCAGCGAGTCCTTACAATGAGAGAATTACACATTTCTGCAGGGTGTTGCAGCGAGACTATAAAATGTGCTCTGTTATGCTAATTTATCCTCCTTTTGTCATAGGCAAACATTGTAAAAATGCCTTTGATGCTTGTGTACTAATAAAAGAGAAATTATGCCAAAGGACAAAATTTCCATGGTGACAAAGTCTGACAGAATTTTATTTGTTTCTTATTGAGCTTCAGCGTTGCTCCTTCTTGGACAGTTGCTCTATCAACTGAATCAGATCATTGGATCTGGAACAAAATATGCATCCAAAGACTCTTCATGATTTCATCCTAAACTGTCCAGATCATTATTTAACCTTGATATTCCAATCGCAGTCCTTGAAGACCATCATTCTGTCAGCTTTTGTGTTTTTACCAGGTAGAAACGTTTTCACCTAGATCACATGTTCCTGGATGAAAGCAGGTTTCTGCCTGGTAGGACTGAAAACCTGACCAGGCCGCAGACCTCGAGGACTGGGTTTGGACACCCCAGCCAGCCTGGCTTGTTGTGTTGAAGAGGTGGTAGGGCCTAGTTTTTCAGATCCATGCCTTTTTTGGGATGATTTCTAGACTGGAGCTGCCGACGTGACAGTAAATTGTTGCCTTTGTGATCAAACTCTTCTATTCCAGCTTCTTCTGGGTGGATAATTACGTGTCTTCGGCTGTCCGAGTCTCTGGCTGCTTCGGCATGGAAAAGGAGAGACGTGTTATTTATTCAGAAATCTTTGATCATTGACTCTACATTATCTGACAGCTGAAGGTTTGCAGGCAGCCAGACGGCCCGTCAGTCTGAGGTGATTTGTCATGGGGGCCTGGCGGGTCTCCATCCATTTTCAGGCTCGCTGGCCGAGTGTTTGCGCCTCTGACTGGATTGTCAGAGCTATTTGTCACAGCTCGGTTTAGCGATCAGATTGGCTGCACCCTCAGTGGCCTTTTCTTTCTGCTGTCCACGACAAATGGTGCCAGTTCAACCTCTCATTTATTCTTTTTATTAAATTATTCCTACCCTCTGGAAGGATGTTTGTTGAGTCCTTCCTGACACTGTGGGACAGTCGAGGTCCACCCTCGTGTGGCATCCCTTAGCCCCTCTGAGCCAATCAGAGGGTTGTACCTGCACAGTGACATAACTGATTTTGGTGAGTTAAACACAGCGTGAACGTGCCGACTTGATGACCTAAAGTCTTAAATTATAATTTAAGACTTTGCAACGACAGCTGTCAGAAGGCATTGGCGATAACGTGGTGGATTAGGGAAACGTTCTCATGTGAAACAAGCAGCACATCATGCACGCTGGGAACGCCGCCAGATTATTAAAGATGTTTTCATGCACATAAATTGCCAGAAAACAAATATCAGCAATTTGTTGTTTGTTGATCTCATTTAAATGGTTAAATCTCTGCTCTTTATGGGAGGATTTACAACCTCAAGTTTGTTTTTTACAGTTTTTTTTTCCCTCTTGAGAATGAACAGTTTCACTTTAGAACCTCCCGACTTCCAGATTTGCAGTTTGGTTCGGCGCCAAATGCTAAAAAACTGAACGTTCAAACGCCAACATGCTAAACTAAGCAGCAACAGTGCAAAAAGGCGGAAAGCAGCACTCAACTAATGTCTCCTGATATTTTCATTACCAGCAGCTTCGTTCTTAGTTAACAGAAGTTAAATATTTGTAGCTGTTGTACTGTCAATAATTACTAGGGCTGTCAAATAATTAAAATGTTGCATTAAATTACTCAGGATAGCTGTGGGTTAATTGGATTAACCAGTTGTGAAGAGCGAGATAGGCGACAGAAGGCGAATAAACACAAGCGCCTGTCTATCTGAACCCTGATTCTCCTCATGGGTCTCACCTGTGCCCAGTGGTCTCCTGGAGGATTTAAAAGCAGGTCTCCGTCCCTCCTAGTCCAGACCGTCTTATATCAGAATGCCCAGCCTGTTTCTTGTGCCTGGTTGGTCCTGTTGGATAGTTTGAGTTTGAATAACTGTTGCTGAGGTTGCAGAGCTGATTCTCTATGTCTGTCTGTCTGTCTGTCTGTCTGTCTGTCTGTCTGTCTGTCTGTCTGTCTGTCTGTCTGTCTGCCCGTTTGGCACAATAGTTTGAAATATCAACGCTAATCTTCCCAATCTGGCTCTTTTCTTTGTTGTGGACTTGGACTTTGACCCCAGTCCTGTCCCGTTAGGGTCCTTGCTACTAACCATTCTTTTTAAGCTATTTTGGCCATAAACGGTTCTGGAAAACAAACTTTGCTCAGCTCCATTTCCTCCCCCCTCCTTTTGCCTCCAACTCAAACTGTATGACATCAACTGTGATGGCGTCCACAGGGACATCAGCAGAAGACACTGTTAACTTCAGCAAGCTGAATATTCGCTCTGACACAGGTTTTACTTCCCTGAAATGATCCAGATTCACCCATTCCGCCATCTATCCTCTACCTTTTTTGCCTAAGGCTGGCTGGAGGCTGGAGTAGGAAGAACAAAGGAGCCAACTGTGCATATAAACATGAATTTGAGCATAAATAACAGGGACCAGAGCCCAGCCTGTGGGTTCTGTCCACATGGTTTAATAGTCTCTGTCCTCGGAGATATATCTGGTTCCCAGTTCACAGACCGCTGAGACAGACCAGGATACAGACGTCCCTCTGAAGTCAGCTGTTGGGACAGTGAGGTGAAAGACAAGTTGAAATTTTACATTAATATTTATGATTAGGGTGACAATCCAAAGTGAAAAACAGTGATCAAAGAGACGTTATCAAAGCGTTCAGGAAGAAGTTCAGGAGGACTCGGATCACTCAGCACAGGGAATACAAGGACACATGCAGAAGACATGAACAAAAATGTCCACCAGTTCAGTGGCCTGCTTAGTGAAAATGAATAGACACTGATTGACTTCAGAGCTTAGGCTAATCACGGTGCCTCCGGGGCAGCGCGGAGAGAAAACCCACAGTCTAAATATCTCATTAATTCAAATGCAGGAAGGTCACGGAAAGGTTTTGCCTTCATGACGATGACATTTTAATGAGAAGTGCACCCAAGTCTACATTAACAGACCACTCCAGATTTGCAGAACTGGCATGGGTGGCAGAATTTCCTTTTATTTTCTTTGTGGGATCTACCTGCTGAGGTAACGCCACGGTAGGATGCCATTCCAAGACATTCTGAGACGAATTTTAATAAGTCAGAATAATGTGCTCATTGGTTCCTAACTAATTCTGCTCTATTGGTCATTTCCCAGGTATCAAGCTGTCATAGCTGCCTGGAAGTGGAATTTGGGGATTTTTAAAAAGACGAAGCAAAGCAGATATCTTTTAAGTAAAGCCGCCACATTCCCAAACACAAACGCTTGTTACACAAAGTTGAATCACCCTTCGACTTTACCATGGAGCAGAAATTCTGCTTCCAAGGTAAACACAGCGTCTTCTGCTGTGGAGGGCGCTCATGCAGGCACAACATGTGTGTTTTTAATTAGCATCTTTAAACAGACTCCTGTTGACTTTGTGAATTGAACCTTATGTGCATGAAGCTCAGAGTGTCTTGTGCACATCCAAATGGAGTCTGTGCAGATAAGGCAGAGATTAGAATAAAATTCATTCCTCTTATCGGAGCTGGATTATCTCAGCAGGATCCGTGGGGGCTGCCACTCTCCGGTGGACTCCTCTGGCGCTGCAGGCAACTAACATTCCAATTTCTGCAAGAACCCCAAATGCAGCACGCGCTTTGTCTGGGGAACAACGTCCTTTTCATCTTCTCTCATTCTCTTGCGTTTTAATCTGAAACTTTGTCAGAGTGAGGGTCAGGAAGACATCAGTCAAGAGCAAAATGATCACTTTACTCTCCCTGGGGCCCTGATCTGGATCCAGGCCTGGGGAGGAGGTGTGGGGCTGTGGAGGCTCAGACCTAAAACAGGGTCCATCCGCCTGTGGCAGCCGGAAGACATGATGAGGGTCGTTTCTGTCCTCATTAGAAGGTGTTTTTCCAGCATGAATTGGACTCGAGCAGCACCTGTCACACATTTCCCTGCTCTGATTGATTTTTAGGCCATTCCAACTGTCCCCATTCGGTATCCGGGCCCTGAAAAATTGGAGAAAAAGTGGAGGCTGAATCTGAAAAAGGCGGCCAGAAACAAATCCATGATAGTTGTTTTCTTCAGCCTGACAGAAAAATAGGCAATAAACTCGTCCATATCACCTTCATGACCTGAAAAATTAATCACAAAAACTCCTGCAGGTTTTTAGATTTCATTTTACTCCATTTTTGCACAAACACACTCAAGCTGCAGGCGATTTGCCCTAAAACACTCCCAATGTTTCTACTTGTGGCATAAAAGAGCTGAACCTTAACTTTATTATTGCCAAATACTGATTAATACCAACAAAATGACAGCATATCCTGTTTGCTACCTTCAAAATAAAGTCTTCGATTTTATGGGTTACATAAAAAATCTTTATAAAGCTGTAGATGGAAGCTGAGAACATGTGCCATCACCGAACTGTCTCTGTTATTGATTGGAAAACCTGACAGAAGATTGAGTCCTGATAATAGTGGAAAGGAGCCGGTGCTAATTTTAAGAGAGGAGCAGAAAAACCGATGAGAGATGATACTGTTTCTATTCATAGGCCGAGCTTCTGCACAGCCTGTCATCTTTGAGAAATAACGAACATAATAGCTACTAAACTGGGAAGCCTATAAATTTTTCCTCATAAAACTCAATAATGGATGACATGATGGGCATTAAAAATCAATGAGTCCATGCAATGTTGATGGAATGTAACACTAATGATTTCCTGAAACTGTACAATATTTCACTTCTTAAAAATTTTTACATATTTGAATGGTGTTAGACCAAAGTAAAAACAGGAAACACTTGGAGATTAGACAATATTAGCCTTTTGTGGTGTATTTTAGTTTTTAGGATTCATAGAGCGTAGAAGCTGCAGAACAGACGAGGTCTTTCTGCCAGCGTACTTGTGTCATATTGTCCAATATTTTCATCATTTATTGTTCAGAATCTACAGTTTGCACAAACTCTGTCGTGCAGAGTTCTCATTTCTCGTATTTCTTTTGCACATGCATATTTATATATAAGGCACACACCCACACATGTATGGCACGCTGCCACACGATGCTGTCGAGTAAACGTTGCAAGCGGGCAGAGCAAAAATTTAGTCAGTGAGGGTCAAGTTGCCCAACACTGGTGTGCTTGTTGTTATGGCGACCGAGGCACTAAGCTTTCTTTGATTTTGATGGTTTTACACATGACTTCCGCTTGCCCAACAACCTTTTGCTCAAAATCTAGAGTTTGGGAAAAAATTGTCAATAACTTTGTCTGAATCTGACTTTTCAAACTATTTCTGTATGTTTGTGTCTATGTTCTCCAAAACCAGGTAACCAGAGAGAATGTGTGTATTTGGATGTTGGCCTGAGAGACAGCCTATGTTAACTCCTTAAGGGCCCAGGACAGAATCTGGCAGCTTTCTGCTTTAAGGTGACTGTTGGCTGTGCTGTTGAAGGGAATGTTGTTTAGATACAGGTAATAATCTGACGCTCAGGCAGATGAGCTTCTTATCGCAAACTGATGCAAACGTTTTAATGGAAACTTGCTCCGTCTCGAAGCTACTTCTTTATTATTTACACTTAACCTCAGGCAGCAGAAACTACAACGAAAGTGTAACAGGAAACGTTTGTGATTCCACCTGCTCTGAGATAACGCTGTCCTCCGTCGAGCTAGCAGAGTGTCACAAAAGAGGAAGGTAAAAAAAGGAAAGCACGCGCTCTGAAGCAGGGCACATGTTTTGATGCTGATTGCAACCGTGTCACTTTTAGAGAAGATTAGCTAAATTACCCTCCCTGTAATTGGAATTTTCACTTAAGTAGAATTCCACTGTGGGAGCCGATTTAAAATTCCATTAGCATCATTGACGGCTCGGTGGTGTGCTTAAAACGGATCTGGGCTGATTGGCCTGCACCTTGAACAAGTGACTCCAGTTTATGATGGTTAACCTTTAGGTCAGGCATGGGCAAACTACGGCCCGGGGGTCACATGCGGCCCGTTAAACGTTTTAATCCGGCCCGCCGAACTTGAAAAAATTTAATGACAGTAATTTAAAAAAGGCACATTTTATTCATTTGATTGTCAGTGTTTTGAGACTCATTCCAAAGTCAGATATTTTGTTGTCATGCTTTTCTTCATTTTCATTTGAAATTAAATCACATGTTTTCTCCAGATCCCAAGATGTGTATTTTTCCTCCAATGAGGTGGGGTATGTCAGACCAGCTGAGTCAAGATGAGCTCCTGTTTTTACCTAAACACTGAAACAGGACCAAAATGATATGTGGGACTCTCCTGCTGATGACCTGCTGGGTAAAGGAGGAGGAGAAGAGGAGAAAGAGCAGAAAAAGGAAAGGAGCAGAAACGTATTTATATTCCTGCATATCCACAAGGGTCAGGCACTTGAACCTCAAACAGCTGCAGTGGTCCTGAGTCCCCAGCAGAAAGTCTAAAAAAAGCATTTTAGAAAATCTTTGTTCTGTTTGCAGGCTGGCAGGGAGAGAAACATCTATGTCGGGCTAATCGCCACACAGCAGCTACTCCTAAGTGCAAATGCCTCTCAAATCAGTTCTGCTCTATAATTACAAGCTGTCAAAAAAAAAAGGAAAAAGAAAAAGCTCTCAGAGGGCAAATGACAGGATATAATTTTCATATATGGTTTACGTAAGTGGTCTGATCACATCAAGGACGGAAAGAGCCTTTCCCTCCATCTCCACCTCCTGTAATCACTCATTAATTCGCTTTTAAGCCGTCAGCAGCACCAAAACATGGGTGACGTTTATCAGAATAATCGGCGATGATCAAAATGTGAGTTTTACTTTTGAATTTAAATAAACACGAAGCTCACAACCAAAACATAAATTGGAGAGGAACCCAATAGTGTGTGTGATTACAGCCAGGGTCAGAGCATCACACATATTTACCTGTTCTGACAGCCGCAGGGTTCTGCCTCCGAATAGAACAGGGTTTCATCTGCTGCCTGATTTCACACTCCGCTCGTCGTATTCTTCACCGAGCGGGATCTCCGGCTCATCAGAGCACCGCATCGGCTCCACTAAGCTATATGCAGAGGATCTGAGCGGAACCTTCACCTGTTCTCCACATGAGGCCAGAACCAGGACAGAGTGACGGGAAAACGCATTTAGAGAGAAAGAGGGGATTGAATAATTCTTTTTCTTTCAGTTTTTCTTTAAAGATAAAAATGAGGAATGCATTTAGAATCTCAATGTTATTACAGTGGGGTTGAAATAAATGTTAAAAGTTTAAAAAGGTAAAAAATCTGCCTTGAAAATAGTCAAAAAAAAATTTATAAGAAAAAAATTACAATTTCAATAAAATTTCTTGTCCCATTTTTGAATTAAACGTAGAGCAAAGTCAGTTAGAATTGAAACATTGAAATCAAAAGGTTTCAAACTAATATTTAATCAGTAACTAGAACTTTTCTTTCAGAAACAAGAAGAGGACAGATGGTTGTTGAGCATCAGTCTGAGCTAGTCGATGGTCTTGCGTACAGTCGACGGAATGAACGGCTAAAAAGTACAGAAGCAGCAGAATATGGAATTCAATAAATATTGAACATGTCCTGGAAACCTTTCCCTAACCCTGCGGCTAAACTTGGTTTCACCCCGAGGTCACTAAAGGTGCCTGTTTCACCTGTAAAGTGTCACCATCAATAAAACATCTATAGCTGGAGCAAACAGCTTGTTTAAATATTTACCCGTGAGGCGTCGGGTGTGGATAGGAGGAGCCAATGGTGGCGCCAGTAAAGGGAGAATGTATTTATTACTAGTGGTAAACGTGCTAACAACCATTTTTGTGTCCTTGTCTGCAACATTTAGTGTTTGGATGCAGTTAAACCACTTTGGCATTGCCTATGGGAACCTTTTTCCACGGTTTCCTTTAGATTCGGTGACTGTTGCAAAGTTCCTATTTCTCTGAGATAAATAATAAGAGAAAGCCAACAGAACACAGTCTAAAGGTCAGCTATTAATCCAGTCCAGCCTCGAGACACGGCTGCCAAGGTCGTTCAGCACCCTGGTCCTGAGTGGTTCTCACCTCCGGAACAAATGAGCCTTGTGTCATCTCACATCTGGATGTGATGGCGCCTGAGATTCGTCCACTATGAGGAAAGAATGGATTTATTTAGCAGGAAGCATTCTAACGACTCAGCACACCCACGCACGTGTCTCCGGTCCGGTGTTTGTGTCCATGTACGTGCAGCTCAGCGTGTAGAGACGGATGCTCAGGCAGCAGCAACAGGCCGACTGTTTCCCAGATAAGATTTATCAGCCGTCTGTCTCCGTACCTGGAAATGGATGGAATATGTGTGAATGAGTGCTGTCTGCCGTTGGTTCAGCCACCGCAGTAACCTTGTTACAGCTGCAGGGGAAAGTAGCTGGGATGGAGTGAAGACCGAGCCTTGCTGCAGTCAGAACCTGCACCTGCATCCTGCACCAGCAGCAGCTCAGGGTCTGAGGAAGACCTCCAGCTTGAATTAGCTGCTGCTTCATGCTGCAACGTGGGCATCTAAAGATCTGAACCGGAGGGGGTTTTTCTGACATGGATGCTTCGTGTTGAAAAGAGGCAGGCTGTTTTTCATGTCTTTAAGTGGATGATCAGTTCTACAGAGGTTTTGATTGTTTTTTTAGCTAATTTATTTGGCTTTAAATTTGAGCTGTGTTGGTTTGAAGCCGCCCTGGGCGGCAAACTGGAGCGTTCAAACTCTTGAAAACTGGCAACATTGGGAAAATAGACAACGAATGTCTTTTAAATGTTTTTACTCCTCTTTTGCCAACAAACAGACAGAACGAGAGGGCTCTTTTCTGACGCACATCCCGGAGACGCTTTCTCCAAACCACTATTTTTTTCAGCGTCATTGTGTCGTGCAGCATGGATGACATCACCCTAATGTGTGATATTATCTTGTTGTGTGCCATTAAGCGCCCATACGTTGATTTGTCAACACACTCTAATGTGCCAAGTATGAAAGCAGGCAGCCTGCGAAGACACGTATGTTGATAATAATAGACGGCCTAAGGGGACTCGCCCGACTCCTAATTGGACTGGCTGTTGTTTCCAGCCTGTTGTCATGAAAAACGGAGAGCTGTTGGACAACCCCCCAACAGCAAACGAGCACGTCTGCCGGAAAGGTATTAGTGAATATTTGGCATGTGCAGGATTGTATTTACGCCTCAATTATCGCAGTTTTCTTCTTCTAGACACAAATATCACATAGGGATAAAGGGAAATGGCTGTTATAGTGAATGAAGGGACAACGTGTTTCAGTTTCTTCGACTTGTGCAAAGGTCACATGACTAAAAATGCAAATAGGAGTGTTTTCATCCTCATCATTTAGAAAGAAAACACCAAATCCCTTCATACACCAATCTAATAATGGTCCATCTGGCCGTGTTGATAGTGATAAAATCGAGTTGGACCTGTTTTTTCCATCCCAGTTTCTCATTTGCATTCTATTGTTGAGCTTTCGGTTGTGCTAGGACACAAGAAAACAATGCAAAGGTCTGATTTAGCATGTCAGCCTGAGATGTAGGATAACTGAAGCCTTCTAGCATTGTCTTTTGAAATATAAATGAAATTTAAAGGAAACCATGGAGGAGTAAGAACAATAAGAAATAACAATACAGCTGTTTTCAATTATTTTTTTTTAAATTAGCTTTTTACTGCAGATTTTTACAGCAGGAGAATCTGGTTTAAAGTAACCAAATAGGGTTGGCTTGGTCGCTAACGTTAGAGTTCGTCTGCGTGGCTGTCTCAGAGGAGAGTGGTGTTTTCTGTAGCGGGTGACTGTTTCTCCATCCAAAGCATTTTTTTCCAGCCTTGAGCTGCCTTTAGTTTTTCTAAAAGCAGGACTTCTCCCCGACTGTAAGAAGGTTATGCTGTCTTTGCCATTTAAAGACCTCTGCAGCAACTTTGAGCTTCTGTGCTTTGATTTGCTGAAAGGAAAGCTACTCTCCTGCATTCAGACGCTGACAGACAGCACCTGTGCAGCTGGGCTATTGATGGGCCTTTCTCAAGGATTTCCTTTATCAAAAGCTTGATGGAAGCATTTAAAAACCCGACCCTAAACTTAGTTAAGCTTTTATTCCATGAGAAAGTTGTCATGCAGGCAGGAGATGGAACTGGTTTCAAACATAGTTCGCAGTTCTGGCGAAGCAAATGTGATTCATGCTAAATTGAATTCATTATTCACACTTTTCATAATTGGCCATCTCTTCTGGCTTTAATAACGCCATGTGACAGTTCTTTATCAGAGAGGTCCTGCAGGGTAATGTTGTTGTTCAGAAGGACCAGTCTCTGTAAAGCCCCGCCCCCTTTCCTCCCTGGCGACTCTCGAGTTGGTTCGAGCCGTAATGAGCAAATGAAGCTAAGTGAAGCGCCACCTGTACCCCATCAGGTGAGGTGATTTTAGCCCTGGCCTGATTGAGCTCCGACGTCATTTGTCTTCCTCCTGGGTCTCCCCGGGGACGACCGGATGGCTCAAATGGACCGTATTTGTCATCAGTGTGAGCGCTGTGCTCTGCCAGTGGAAGAGAGTCAAATCAAATAAATATTCTGCACAGATGAGCCAGACAGTCCTTCACATTAACCACCGCCATCTCACCCAGACTCCAGGTCTAATGCAGAGCTATGTATGTACCACCTGGCAGGATCAGTAGACGCCAACATTTGATGTCCCGCTAGTTGCAAACAAATGTGAATTCAACAAATTACCTCTAACTGTAATTTAAACAGCTACAACAGCAACAACATCAGTGGTAAAGGTAGAACAAGCATTGAACCATCTACTCCTGAACCAGCACATTAGCCTGAATGTTAGCCATAAGCCAGTGCATTACCCTAAAAGTTTTAGGTCATAATGAAAGTCCCTTAAATAAAGCAAGAAAACAATATTTGGCACCAGAAATTAGCTAGGTAGCAGAAAAAGAAAAAAAAAAAGTTCAAGTAAATGTTGCATCCTGTTCAAAGTGGACTCGTAGTGGCTTTCGGCTCATGCTGTCCATTAGAAAGCTGATGTTAGCAGTTGGGTTTCAGAGGAAGACCTTTGATGGCTAATTAGCACAGGCAGCTGTCAGAGCAGTGATGGCAAAGATTTCAAAGTTCTGATACTGTAGTTAGGCCCGCATTTATGCTTTCACTGCTCACTTTGTTCTCTCGGGGATTATTAGGTTGCCGGGGATGGTGCAGGAGAGTGGAAGGGAACATCAGATTTCTATTTCTCACACGGAATGTGACCACATTAATTATAGATCTCGGGAATGAGCAGTTCTGTTCATTTGTCATTTCATTCATACAGTGTGTCCCTTTATTGAAGTCCTGCGTGTCTACTCAGGTCAGGAGAAGGAGATTTGGAAAGCTGCTGAGAGTTGACAGACAGGTCACACGTCTTCCAAACGTCACTTTTTGTGGGTTTTGCCAAAGGCGGAAAGTGTTGTTCTTACTTGCTCCTCTTCACAGACTGTCACTTACCAGTACCTTCTAATACAGCTGCTGGTACAACTTATTGGACGGAAAAATGGATTTAACGAGGACTTGTAAAAAAATTCAAGATAAATTTGAATCAGGTTGCTTTTAAAATCTGTGCTAAATCAAGCTAAAGACAGTTTTGTATGTTCAGATTTTATTATTGCCACATTGCCAGTGTCACCTATGGTAAGGTTTTGGCTCTGATTTCAGGTAAAATGATGTTAAAGAACATGTACATTTATGAAGCATATGTAATCTGAAAAGTTCTGTCAGTAAATATTGTTCACTGCGGCGGTGCAGAGGAATTTAAAGCTTTAAAAATGTCTGAAGGCTTATTTGTTTTGTGTTTTTTTTTTTTCCCCTGAAACACGAAAAGCAGCTTTTGAGCCATGGAAAGGAAACTTTTGTATTAACAGAGGGGGAAGGAGGTCAGCTGCAACAGCCGCTCTTGGATGATTGGTTGAGCTGGGCTCGTCTTAAAAGTGTCTTGATGTGGTGACCCACGTCCTTTCGGCCTTGGAGTCCAGGCAACAGTCTGGTGATTAAAAAACATAGAATTCATAAGCCGGCTGCAAACTACAAGAGCAAGAAGTTGATTTTAAAAGTAATTAGATGTGTCCTCATTGCTAGGCCACTTTTCCAGGAATTCCAGGATATTCACGGTGGATCCATTAGAGGGTTTTTCTAATTGCTGTGAAAGCATTAACCTGCCGTGCGTAGACGCGGCACTAAGGGACTCTCCTGTTCTCGCATGGCGCTGCTGAAAGGGACAGGGCCATTAGGGCTCGCCCGCGAACACGATCTGGCCAGTCTCTAATTTGTTTGGTCCAGGGATTAAATGAACTCATCTGAAAGCTCGTTTGCAAAGGAGCGGATGAATTCCTTCCCACTCCGGACTGTTTCAGCGTCACCTTGGGTGAAATTTCCTCCAAATATGGTGCAAAGTGATCAATAAGATGAAGCAGTGTAAAATGGCAGGTGACACATTCTGAAAAGGAACCGCGCTAATGGATCCCAGCGCCAGCCCAAAGGCAGCAGCACGTCAGCCGCCTCTTCCTCTGATCTCTCCTGTGGTCTGCGTGGGGTGTATCATATCGGCTGATTGTTTTCAATGTGACTTTGATTGATATCAGATCCACACCATCGTCTAGTTCACCGACCAGAAGACGGCTCTAGAGGGGTGTGAGGTTACTGGTGAGTCACCACACCACCGCTCCTACAACTGTTCCTCAGCGCTATCTCTGGCCAGAGTCCCCTGATATTAGCAGGGAAACCGAGATATTAGCCGAGACTGTTATTTGCGTATGATACTTGCTAATGTTGGTGAGGCTAATCTGATAAACCCATAAATTCTTGTTAATAGGAGCTAAATACATTTTCCTAATAGGGCATTTAGGCAGAAGGGGTTTGGGGACTGTTTTTGTCAAGGCTTCTCCTCCTCCCACGTATCTTAGCACATTAGGCTGACAGGTTACATCTGAAGTTCTCAAAAATACAGCATGGTTTCCTACGTAACCTGTCTGAGACAAAGTGCAAGCACTAATTTAGCTCCTAATGCAAAGCCTTTTCTCTGCGTGCGTTTAGGCTCCATGAAACAATATGCAAAATCTCTGAGGTCATTTGTCACTCTGTGGGCGAAGGCAACAAGAGGAACATGAAAAGCACTGGCAGGTGACGAGAACATTTGCTCATGTGGCACAGAGATCCAGGGACGTCTTCTTATACCTCCCACCCGCTGGAACTGCACTTTAGACCACATGCGGCCCCGTGTGACGAGTGTCAGCCTACAGCAGCAAACAGCGTCTACCTTGACAGCCATTGTGCCTGTAAATGTTTGTCATTTCACCAAACAGGGAGCGCAGCGGGAGCCAAAGTTCCGTTCACACACTCCTTCTTTCCAGAGGACGATGAAAATAGGATTACTTTTTCATTTTGTGTTGAGGTAATTATTCATTAGAAGCATCAGTGGACACTGGTTTGCCTTTGATTAAAGCTGCTAGATAGGAAAAAAAAAAAGGAAAAGACGGCACTTGTTTTTCCACACTTGCAGAGCTGCGAAGAAAAGGTTCGGCGACAGGATGCCGCCGTGGATGGATGGCATGGGTGCAGATGACTTTTTTGTTCTCCTGGTTGAGATGGAGAAGCAATACTCAAATCATTCTTCAAAGATAGAAGTTTTAGCTTATACTTATTTTTCTCACACCAAATAAATCAACAACTAAATGAGAAATAATGTCACAGAAGAAAAATGTAATAATGCCTAAAATAATGGCCATAATTTCAATGTAAAGCATCCATTCTATCAATGACTTATGGGTATTATTAAATCCTTCACTAATAATAAATAGATTGGCACACACGCTTTATTTCCGTGTATCTGCCAGCAATGGCTTCTTTGTCAGCCTTCCCACAATGCATCGCTTCGACAGGCAGCGTAAGCAACAGATCAGCTCGATACTCTTCGTCTCTCTTGAGGCGATCGCAAAACAAGTACGCTGACCAAGCAAAATCTGTTATTACCAGCCAATCTGAGCTCCTTTTCAAAAATGCAGCAAATGGAGGGTTTTCTTCTTAAAGAATATGATGGAGGGATGAAGTGCGTCAGGTATTAGCCTGCGCTGCTATTTCCGCCTGTATAAATGAACCGCTGCGGTCAACAAAAACATGCCGAGATTCAGATCAACGGTGAAAACGCGAGCAATTTGTGTCGAAGCAGTTCTCTTTTCTCTGGGCTCTATTTGCTCAATTTCCATAACCTCTTCCTTCTCGCCATCCCCGCCGCCGCCGCTGCCCCTGCTGTTCCAACAGCCCCCGCTCACTTGGGCCTGCAGGAAATAGGCATTCAGTGCTTCCAAGATGACTTCCTAACAGAAATGAATCTCTGACTGGAAACGAGAACAATGAATAATAGAAGGGGGGGATGTGCCTGACCCAGGCCGCCGCGCAGCCAGCGTGGAGCAGGAGGTTGGGATGGGCTTTTGTCGCACACATGTAGTTTCTAATTTGAGGGAGATGCGGGCCTTGGTGCATCCACAGGGATGTGCCCGGCCTGGTTCAGATCAGCAGGCTTTTCAATCAGCCGTTTGCAGGCGGCGCAAATTTAAAACCGTTCACACAAAAGGCAACACGCAGAGTGTCGACGTGTGCACGTTCCCTTTAGGGAGGCGTCCCAGCCACTCGGGACTGGACCGACTGTTTTGACTGCCTTTTTACAGCTATTAATACCGGATCCCTGGAGAGAAAATAACCTGCAAATGAGAGCAAATGGGCCTGTGCAGGAGGCCAGCCCCAGGAGCTTGTTCAGGGTTTGAAAGCCGGCTTCGCTTTTGCCTCAGCTGGACGGCCAGAAAAAGGCGGAGAAGGAAAAGTTGTTCCCATCATTATTTTAAGAGAGAGAGAGAGAGAGAGAGAGCGAGAGAGAGAGAGAGAGAGAGAGAGAGAGAGAGAGAGAGAGGGAGGAAATCCAGCCGCAACCCTCCAGCCACGGCTGCAATCCCGACATGAAGGAGTCAGCTTGAGCACTTACAAATCTTTTTAATCCCTTTCAGCAGCGTCTGCCAGACCTGCTCCTCCGGAGCCGGAGTCTGAGCACGCCTGTGTGCACGTGGGCTGTCAGTTACAGCAAATTAGCCGCGGCGAAGGACGTTTGAGAGTCACAAGGAGGAGGAATGAGCGGCAGCAGGCTCTCGGTGTGAAACCCTGGCCGCGCTGGAGGGCTGTCATTTACCCTCTGGGTGTCTGGGTGACTTACTGCCTGCGTGGTAGCTAAAGATGTGAACTGCAATATCCAATAATTACCACCAGTGAGCGAGGCCGCCGAGCGTGTCTCTCATATTGCACATTTTCACTCTGCTGCTCATTTGGCTGCCTGGGTAATCACACCCAACACCGGGGCAGGGGGTGCCTCTCCAGCACCCGGCGCCGACTGCTGCGTTTCGGGTCACCGAGCGCCGTTTACGAATCATTGATTTTGTTGTACAACAGCGAAAGATACGAGGTGAGGCTTCGATTCATCACCGGCTGTCTGGTGAGGCAACAACAACCGGTGTGTGTGTGTGTGTGTGTGTGTGTGTGTGTGTCCGTCACAGTAGCCCAATTATAGTTTTTATGTTTTTGACTTTTTTCTCTTTTTCGTTATGATACCAGACCCTGGGAGACATTGCAGTGTTCAGATAATCCTCCCTTAGGGGCTAATTCCAGCACCTTCCAAAAATCTGGAGAGTGAGGCTGCATCGCTAGCACGAGCTGCATCGTGCACGTGGCTGAAACTATGATTGTTCCCCAATCACTGGTTCACACTTTGTGATTAAAGGACAGGCCTCGCCTTTGCTGCCCAGCGTTAATCTCAATTTATGAATTATTTCACTTCATTATCAAAGCCCATCACCTTGCCTTTAACGCTCCAGTTTCTCAATTTACCGTCTCCAAATCATGCAGTTCATTTTGACAGTAGCCGTGACTACAGAGCAGCGAAGTGATATTGGAATTAAAACAACACTTCCACACATGTGGTCTGATTTTAACTACAGGAGAAACTTAACACGGGCAGGAGAGCCCACAGGAGCCACAGGCTATTAGCGGTTGGTGCTGGATGATAAGATGCCACATTATACAGTTTGAAATGCCATGAATGATAATATTCTACCCTTCTTGGAATAATAATATCCTTTGCAGCGCTTTTGTTTTAAAATGTGTGATTTTTAAGAACAAAACCATTTCTAAGAGTATGTGATTATGCAGAAGAAAATGAGCCATTGATTCATTTGAGTGTCTTTATCACGTCTATCGATCGGGGTCTGCGCATGTTTTCACGCTTCAGGCGATGAAATATGAGCGTTGATGAGAAATGTTAAGAAGCAGCATTTAAAATGAGGCTAAATCACACTGGTGGTGAAACTCGGAGGTTGAGGAGGACACAATGGGCAGACAGTCTGCACAAAAGAGAGCAGGGCGAGTGGGCGCAACGTGCACGCGGCAGTATGCTTAAAAGAAGGAGGATCAATAAGCAATTTCAGGAGCAAAGAGGGTCAGCTGAAGCATGGGGAGGTTATCATATACTGTAGCTCAACACGTGTAATGAAGGACTCTTCTGGCGTCAGGGAAGCTTTCACATCTGCCATGCTTTTGACCACCTGCACAGGAGGCCCAGCGGAGCTTTATTACACCTTTATTACAGCTGTGCTGGTTTCTCAGACAGCCGTTAGTTGGTTCCCTGACTTCAGCTCTCTGTTGAGAGTTTTTGCAGAAATGTGGAAAATCTATTCCAGGAAGTGTTTTGTTCATTTCCAAGATGTTTATTAGCCTAAGTTGCTCTGATCTGCACTGAATGTGATAAAATGTTTGGCTTGAGCCACTCATGACTCATGACTGCAGTGTTTATTGCTACATCAGTACACGTAACCTGTGATTTACAGGCTGAAAGTGCACCGACTGTCATGTCTGTTTAACACAAAAGGACACTTTTGTTCATGTGCAGAAGTAGTAATTAAGTTAGCCTGGCAAAAGATGCTTTTGTTGCCTTGGGGTGTTTTGGCTATTTTGTCAATTGTTACATCTTCCCACTGTTATTGATGCAAACAAACGGACATTTTTAGACGCAAGTAATGAATTTGTTTTTCATTTTGAGGTTTTCATTTGTGCACGTTGCTCGTAACATGCTTAGCGTTTCCTGTCACGCCACTTTAACCTACTGTGGTTAAAGGTCACACCTGCAACTGTGAGGCAATAAAACAATCCAATGAGATCGATTCTGATTCCATTTTTTTGTGAGCTGTTTGTTTATTTAATGTTTAGTCTCAGTTAGTCAAACTGAGACTCGTTGTGGTGAGAGTGTGCACTTGAGCACGCTTTGCCTGATCTGTGTCAAAGCAGCAAACAGTGGGAACAATTGTCAGTCAGATCTTCACAGACTCAAGTGGATTTTACTGTTGCAGCGTATCAGAACAATCTCTCTGCTGGGTGTTTGTTAGAGCAGATCAAGCACGTGCGGAAGCCAAAGTTCACTTTAAACTCTACCTAATGAACTTGTTTTGCACACGAACCTGTTAGAATGCATTTGATTGATTAGCCTGGTTGGCAGGAAGTTCACCAGTGTCATTTAGTAAAATATAAAACACCAAAATATGACATTTGAAGTCATGTTTTCAGAAATTAAGGATTTAAGTGCTCTCCTTCTTTTGCTACCTTTTACCCCTTGACAAATGCAGGCTCGTCTTTTATTGCAGCATCGCATTGGCAGATAGTTGGCCTCACCGCTGGACTGCTTAAAAAACATCTGCTGTCATAAATACCAGCGCTACGCTAACAAAACAGCAGCAGGGTGGTGCCTGAAACAAAGGTGAGAGCCACATGATGTGCCCCAGAATTACAGGCTCGCACGCTGTTCCTGCTGCTGTGAAGCCCAATCTGACGCAGATGCAAACTAACTAAAGAAATACAGAATATTTCTATCCCTGCCACAAATGCAGCTAAATGCTGTCTCCAAGTTGTAATCTTCATCATCTGGGGCTGACAAAACTATACCATCAGTTCACTATCCCCTCCAATTGGCAAGTTGTTCAAACCTAAACATGGCGATTAACAAGAAATCACAATAGAAATTTTAACCAGTTCTACACTTAACAAAGCCGACTGGCCTCAAACGCAAGACTTTAATTAAGTTTTAGGCTACATTTATTTATTTATTTTTTTTATAATCTGGGCTGCTTTAAGTAATGTGCTCAAACACAGCAGCCAAAATAACTCACTCATTTAATTAAAACTAGTAAAAGATCAATAAAGCCTCTTGTCACCTTCTTCTAAATCTTCCATATTAATTAAAGATACTCACTTTGAAGACTGTTATGTCTGTTCTGAAATTAGTTAATTAGAAAGTTGAAGAAGCAAACGGCTTCAAAACTGAACGACACAGCGGCGGTAAAGAAGCTATCCGATGCTAATCACGTCGCAGCAGAGGTGGAGCTCTGAACGCGGCCAAACTGCAGCTCGGCTGAGCCAAGCTGCCACCAGTGTCTTCCTTTCAGGCAGAAACGCGGCTTGTTCAACAAATATTTTGGAATCAAACCTCAAACCTCTCATCATAGCTGCGTTGCTAGCTTCCCTGAGGCCACTCCAGCTTTTGGAAAAAGGAACTGTGGAAACATTCATTTGTGGAAACTTTCCCTGACTGACTGAAGCGCCGCAATGTCCTAATAGGCTCTATATTTAGTCGCTAGAGAGGGAAGCAATCAAGAGAGTCTGAGAGCTTTTCCCTTATTCCTCAAAACTATCTCGCCATTTTCCTCGGTGATATTTACTCTATACTCTCTTTTTTTTCTCTCTAACACCGCAAATACTGGACTGTTAAGCTTTTATTTCCATCTGGGTGATAGCTAAAGGAATCCCATGAACTTGCAGTTGAGAGCTGTTATTGCTCAGAATTTAAATTACACGTTTGGATTTCAGGACAAATCAGGCTTCAATTTGTTCCCAAGTGGCCTAAAGCACAACAATAAGGCAAATGGCTTTCATTGCAACCTAACCTTGACCAGCAGTGGCTGCTTTGCTTTGAGCTTTAGCTACAAATTCACTGGAGGGCCACTTTGCGTTCTCCTCCGTGTCATCCTGCCATTCCAGCGCAGCAGCCCGGTGGCGAAAAATATAATAAAACGAGATGTCATATGAGGAAAAAAGGGCCGGGGATTGTTCTTTACCACAGGGCTTGAAGTTGAGAGAAATGGAAAAGTGCATTTGCTGCTGCTGTTCCCTGTGTCCAGGCCGCAAATAAACAAAGTCAATTCAAACGCAGCTTGCGAAGAACACTTTCATCCTCTGTCAGGGATCATTTCAGACTTCAGTGCTCATCTAAAACTAAAAATACAATTTTATAGCGGAGTGGCCTCGTCAGTTTGTAGCCCTGCAGATTGTTGGTTATAATTCCAAATTGTGATCCTTCTTGCTATGATGCCATAGAGACCTAAAGCTGCACTTACATACTCGTGCTAGCCTGTGTCTGATGCTTTTGCATGCAGAATAACACTTATATTTGCATCTACATCTAAGGTAATGCCAGAGAGGTACAGGATGTGTCACTTTGTGGAACCTTGTTGGCAAGCAAAAGAAACAGAATAAGTTGGTTTTTGACTAAAACAAACGTGCAAAGAGGCCTGTAAACATTAGCGTAATGAGCTGTTGTGTAACAACAAGCTCCACAAGGTCTCTGACTTATATGTTGTGATTTCTCAGCAGGGATGCTGCACTTAAACAGACAACCTTTCCCACAGACTTTCCCATACACCCTAGTCTTTAAACTCAAGCAAAAAAAAAAAAAACCAAAACAGATGGATAAAGAGGCGGCAGCAGTGTTTATATTCACCTAGTAATGATGATGCATCTTGTTACACCACATACACAGCTTGTGGTGAGACATTATCAACATTCCATGAATCAGGCAGTGTTTGGCCCCCTCCAGAGGGTCCAGATGCTGCAGGCAGGACCTGTGTTGACCTCCTAGCAGACCTGGGATCAGTGTACTGTGAGCCTTCCATGATCATCCTAGGGCCTTTCAGATGAGGTGTGCATAATGGGGAGGTTCCTCTCACTGAAGGATGAATCAATGTGGCATGAAGAAGAGAATTTCCAGCCCATTTCCTCTTCTGATTACCCCACCACATACAGCTCCTTAATAGCTTGTTGTGTGACATAAATCTCTTTTTACCGCCGTACCATCACAGATGTATAGCCGTGTATGCCTCCCATATTAAACAAAAGGTGTCATTGGGACTTGGGGCTGGAGGGATGCAGAAACATCGCCGCGAGAATCCAGGCAACATGTGTCAAGGCTTAACGGGACCGTTGGAGGCAGCACCAGAAGCTGTGTGGTGCAGCCGGTCTGTTTCCCTTCCAACGGCTCTCTGGTTCGTAATAAAGCCCTCCCCGAATGGGATGGAGGGAAGAACGGGCCTTCTTTCAGCTCACAGATGGGACAACAGTGGACATTTGTGCTCAGACGCTCTGCAAACAGCACCATGTGAGGCGCACCATCACTGTCTGCGCTGTGAAGCATCCCAGGTCAGAGCGCGGTCACGCCGTGTTCACAGAGCGCTTGTGTATATTCTAAAGTGAACCTAGACATGTTCACCGAAGGGTTTGGTCCTGCAATCCTGGTCAACAAACCACTAGGTCCCAGTGGTCTCCCAAAAGAGAGTGGACCAGTGGCCCCTTTCCCAGACCCGACTTTAAAGTAGGGTCCCAGATTTCGTTGGAGAGTATTTATATTTGACAAAGTGACAAATACCTTTGCTATAAAAGGGCCCGTGAGTACCCGATTTGTGACACCATATCATGTGACCACTTTATGTACGACATCTTGACAGACACGATAATATGCTTTGCTCACGTAAGTGCTAGCATTTTCCTGTAATCGCCTTAAAAGCTTCCTAATGTAGCAGACACGGTCCAGAGGGAAAACCGTGTTTGTGCCAGATGACAAGAAACAGTTTATGTTTCAGGCCTAAATTGAATCTAAATATTGTTTTACACAACATGTCTGAGAGAAGGAGAGCGAGCAAATGGACGTAGTCACCACTTGTCTACACCAGCACGGCCAGCTAAGTTATTTTACAGGAAACCAATTACCGATGTAAGGCAGCCACCCTGTTGCTTTATGTCATCCTGTTTCAGCAAGAGAAAGTCGGAGCGAATCCACAAAACTCTGGCTACATTAATAGGCAGTGGGATTTTTCGTTGCTGTCACATTTGCATATGTAGCTTAGACAGCAATGTACCAACTGGTGGTGAGGAGCAGTGGGAGAACTCCATGCATTAGTCATCCCTGCAGAATGAGACGCTCTGACAGAACTACTAATTAATGGCTAAAAAAAAAGAGATTCAAGAGTGATTTTCATCCAACTCCCCTCCACCTAATCAGTTTATAATGGCGTTTTTGTCCTCAGGGATTATAATGCCTCCTCTGGCACGTCTGCTTGCTCTGTCATTAAGCCCTTGCCGAAGCTAAAGGAAGATGAAGTTAATATTTGTGCAGGTATTTTCCATCCAAAAGGAGCTTTTATTGCCAAGGGTCCTGGTAGGGTGAAAGCAAAGGGGTGATGTAGGTAACTCTCTGAGTGTGAACAATGCTAATGCAGGAAGCAGGATGCAACCAGAAGTGTATAAGGCAGGAGGCAATGCTGCAACTGGTGAAGCGTTATGAATTTTCAAACCGTGACTAGTGCTAAAGAAACAGAACCCATTTGCTCTGGTGTGTGCCCGTTTCTCTTTCACAGCAATAATCAACCCAGAACTATTGTATTCTGACAAATTAGCAAGCTCGAGGCCATTTTCTCGAAATATGATCCGACCCCTCGAACTGTTGAACTAGATACAGGGAGGCAGTTGGCAGGGCGAGCATTCACCAGAGTCTTTTAGAAACATCAGAAGATGGTTCTGCTAGTAATGCAGAAAAGCGGTGTATCACAGATCCACAGAGATTCTGGTTAGACATTAAATCCTGTGTTTATTTGCATCCATCATTGCTGTTTAGGGTCGAAGGGCTGTGGAGCCTAAAACAGCAGTCACTGGGCTCAGAATGGGTCACCAGTCTGTCTTTACTGGGAAGAAACTGAAACACCCACACTATGAGTCGCCTGTTCTAATATATTATCCATGATTGAAAATGAGCTTTTAATTTTTTTTTTAGCTTGTGGTTGTACAGCTAAAATTACTGTAATCACACCAAACTGAAATACATGATGTGACTCTTTAACTTCAGGTTTTGGGCTTTAATATTTCCTCCAGAGCAGAGTCAGACAGCAGTTGTTGTCAGGGTGAAGCTGAGTTCATTCATACCTTTTGCTTATGAAAATGAATCCTGGCAACACTTCACATTTATTTTCCCCAACCTCATTTAAAAAAAAAGGTGTCTGAGCTCTGGGTTGTTTATCACATAAGGAATTCAATGGAGTGTTTGTCACAGCCGGCTGCACTGACACTGCTTATTTGAATCAACAAAAATAAATCATCCCCGCCTCTCTCACATGACACGAATGCGATAATTACGCGCTGTAAGTAAAAAGCTTAGCTAGGAAACCATCGACTGTTACGCATGGCAATAAATTAACTTCTGTCGCGTCTCTTCCTGCTTCGATCGGTGGTTTTTGATGGAGCTGCGTGGTTTACGAAGACAAATCTGATCCAGAGTGTCTGATTGACCCAGACAAAAACAGATTGTTCCTTTTAAAGGTGGACGGGATTGTGATGCGTTCAATGACGGCTCGTATTGATCCAGCACATGCACTATGTGCACAGCCAATAATCAATGCACCATGATCCATCAGATAAAACTGATCCCTGATCATCTTTCTCCACTAATGAACCTATCAGGAGAAAGCCTGAGGTCACATGGGCCTTTTAAGAAAATCTACCCCTCAAACACACACAAGGATATAGTAAACGGTGTTGCAGTCATTCTTTATTTTAACGAGCAGATGTTGAACACCAGGCTATGTGTCTCCACACATTTAGCAGAAGAAAGCTTATAGAAGATAAGCAGCCTAAATATTGACGAACTAAGCACAAAAGAAAGAAAAGATCTACAAAAGCAGGTGACTAGTGCTGCTGATAAATGCAAATCATTTGCCCTCAAACTGTTTGGATGGTGGATAAATCATGCTTTGGTCAAACAGTTTGACCAAAGCATCAGGACAAAGACTGGGTTTCTACTTTGAAGAGAAATCCAAGCACGCACCAGCGCCTATATGGCCGTGTTCCTTTCAGGAGCAGAGACAGGCTGAGCAGCTGAGAGCCTCTGTCAGAGTTCACCCCGCTGCAGGACGCCAGTGCCTGATCCGCCGGATCCATCACAGCAGACTCGTCCTCTGGCCTCGGATGCTGAGCAGCCACCAGGCGACCCCTGACCCCTGGTTAGTCAAGGGCTTTTGAACCTTACCGTCAGCCAGCAGCAGCACAGCTGGAGCATCAGAGGGAGGCATCCTCGGGCCCCAATTAGGCTCCCGAGATGCAGCCGGGCCCGCCGCGACAGCGCTCCTCCAGGGAGACGCGGCCTGACACTGATGTGGCTGTACAGCAGCTGTAGGGGAGGGCAGCGGGAGGTGCTACCTTTGAGGCAATGCCAATAAGTGCTTTAAAAATGTATGCTGCCCTCGTCAAACTTTCTTCCATGTCATGTTGCAGTAGCAACCGGCTTGTGCTGGTGGCAATAAAATGACTTCCTTCAAATGAATTCCAGTTTCCACATCTGTGGGGTCGTTTTAGGCAACACAGCGGTATTTTTATGTTCATGTGAGCTCACACTGTGCCTGTTCATAATCAATTACACACCACAACATTTGCTGATTGTGAGGCCGTGGTGGAGCTGGTAATTCAATCTCCTCCTGCACCTGGTTGCGACACTTTCTTTCTAATTTGCTTTAAAATTGTTTGGCTTCCCCGAATACCAGTTAAAACACCTACACACCACTGACCGTTGTCCATCACTGCAAATTGATTTTGCTGCACTTCTTCCTCAAATAAGAGGCAGCACCTGCAGCCACAGGAGTGTAGGGCACATGAACTCATGCTGGATGTGCTTCTGCATGAGTGAGGTAACGAAAAGATATTTGACCCTTGCCCTGCACACACAGAAAATAGAACCAGTTAGCAGAAAATGAGGCTTCCAGCTAAATCAGGAATGCTGGGATTATGACAACTAAGCTTTTGATCAATGCAAAGTGAAGCATATTTGTTTGTCCAGGAGCTCACCGGACCGAGAGCCCCCCTGTGGCTGGCACAAAAACATCGCTACCTCCTGCATTTTTGATGCTCTCCAAGCTGTGTTCCAAAACCTTTTCAGCTCTGATAGTAGAAAATGGACCCCCGTGACGGCTCGGGCGCATCCACAAAGCTGAATTCTCACTCTGGTGCTCGCCATAGCAACATGTTCCCTCATCACGGGACTGCCTGAGCCTCGCTCTAATTAGCCAACGCACTGCTCGGCATGGTGACAATGCAGGAGTGCACAGGTCCGTGCCAAACACCTTCTACCCGCTTCCAGGCCTAAAATACATGACTGGAAGTCCGCTTTCAGACATTTCTGACCTTTGAGTCTGGATCTTGGGGTTGAAAGAGAAGGGCGTACATTTTTCTTCCATGCGGGAGCATTAGGAAGACAAAAGACTGAGAGGACGGACGTGGCGGCCGTATCACGTTCCAGCAGACCCGCCGAAGTTATTCAGCCTTCAGGAAAACCTCTCCGTGGGGGGTTCCACCCTTGCCAGTCACTCACAATGCTAAGTCCATTTGCAATTTTGTTCCTTTTTGTCATATTAAATTACTTTGGGGAGAAGTCAATTGTTTCTGCGGCGTTGAAATAATTGCAATTGCTAGAAGAAAAAAGTAACAGGTCAAGTGACTCTTCAGCGTCTCCCAATCTGCGCGAAACGTGGAGAGCTGATAAATGAAGCGGCAACAGGATCTGGGTTTCACTGAAGGTCACGTTTTCCACTTTTCATTGTGGTTTTGGTAGCTTTGCTATCTGAGGGAGAGCAGCTTAATTAGAAGACTTTATATGCACTGTTATTCAGGCGTCACTCATCCTTTTACGTCTTTTTGCAATATAAAGTGTGAGTAGCATCCATGACAAAACATGCACACTTTTACTTTTTACACACACATTAATGTACCCAGATGATGAGTTTTATTGAATAGGCAGATTGTTTTTGCAGAAATCAAGTTGTGGGAGACCAACTTTGACTCTAGGCCATTATCAGAATGCCTCTTTACTGTTGTGAAGGTGGTGATCCAGACCAGAGGATCATCAGAATCCCAGTGTGGCCTCCAGCTGTGGGCGACTGGTGCAATTGTTCTTTCATTTTGCCGGTTACTTTGATTTGATTTCTCTAAATGACCCAAACCAGACCTGTACTTCCTAATTTTTAAGCAGGATAATGATCCCTGCAGACTACTTATCTAAAATGAGTACTAATTGTCGGAAGGAAATGCCAGAAATTCTCTGGCGACAGGAGTGTTATACTAAAATATGAGGTATTGTGTAAAATGGTTATTTTGATAGGAAAAACAAGAGGAAGGAAGTGTAAAGCGATCCATCCCGACTTCTGCCCTCCTCTCATATCACAACACCAGCTTCTCCTGAATGGCTGAAACCATAGAACTCCTGCTGTGCTGTCAGCTTTCATAATGTTTCTGTGGTAACAGTGATGGATGACTGTTCATAGTTGTTTTTGAGCTTTCTACATTATTACTTGGTTGTGCTTAGTTCGAGACAATTTTAGGGCTGGTGACCAAGCACTGGTATATTCACAAGGATGGCATGTTGTCATCGTGTCCAGAAAACTGAGGATCTTGGAACTGAAAGGATGAAGCTGTGATTTAAAAACACGATGGACCCTCGTGTATCATTAGGGGATCTGCAGAAAGTTCCAGTCCTTGTGTCTGCAAAAAATGCCTTAACAGAGACCAAAAAGAAATGCTAATTTGGGCAGTTCTTGTAAGAACCTGACCCTGCAGGAACTCTAAGGGAGGATTTCTTGGCTGAAGGTACCCAAGAGATGTAATATTTATCCCCAAGCGATTTATTAAATGGGCTGGCTGTAGAAGAGTGGAGGGCCATGATTACAGGGGAGGCCTGCTATTGTTCCCCCGGGAGAAGGCAGCAATGTGACAAATTAGCATCAAAAGTGGCCCTGTGCTAAGGGGTAAACTTCCTCACAGCTGATTTATGTGATCGCGCCACTCCCACAGACCACAATCCACCCTGACCATTTCGACAGCCCCCACATTAAACAGCCATTTCATTAAATCTGAAACCAAATTAGCTCATTATATCTGCCCTAGATATGACCCTTTCCCAGGTACAGCAGGCAATGTGCGTTTCTCCTCCTGAATGTATTTTAGAGCTGTGAAAGTAAAAGAAACATCAATATTTGTGAGTTAATGTTGTTTTAGAACTTTTTAATCAGACAGGCTTGTTATCCTTTGTTTGCATGTCCGATAATAGACTTTCTGGTCATCTGGACTTTAAGATTTCTTTTGGAAAACTTTTCGCCTTCACTTGTCTTCCCCTGGGATTGGCCTCTGTCTCTGAGACAGCATCAGCAATGTCTGACCATCGTTTCAACACAGCAGAGTTTCTGTCCCTATCATACTTTAGCTCACATCAGTTGTGTGTGTTTGTGATTTTGTCATGCTCATTTACTAATATTAATACAGCGAAACGCTGTAACAACATAGCCACTGCAAACACAGCGCTGCCGTGAGAGCGCTGCGGAACATTTCATAACCATCTGCTGATGCATCGAGGTCTTGAAGAATGATCTATTAGGTGCTGGTAGGTTTCCATACCTTGTGAGGTTTACTGCTCTGAGCAGGGATACACACACAGATGCTGAGGGAGCACTTGGAGCTGAGTGTTTTACAAAGAGCCAGATGTTGTGGAGGTTCTGCTTAGCTTGACTCAGGGTGACTTTGTTGATTCTCCTCCTGAGATAAGATGTTGAATTGGTAAATGCCTCTCATGTTAAGTTTAAAATGTCATTGAGCAAACCTGCTATGATAGCATCGTTGCTCTCTTGTTTCATTCCGAGAACGGTTTATCTGGCTTGGGTCTGCATTTCCCAGCATAAATGAATATCCGCCCTGACGGGGCAGGGCGGATATTCAAAAAGATACTTTTAAAAAAATGTTCTGCACTGGTTAATTAAGGAAAATCAAATTGGATGTGAAAATAATTATTTGCAACAGCCTGTGCTGGATGTTGACAGATGGGCTTCAGATATTTCACACAGCTGAGAAATGTCTTCGAATTAAAACAACCTGAAGAATGGGTGCAGGAAGGGAAATTAAAGCGGAAACGAAGAAAAACGAGGGGCTCACATGCAAGGAGTGATGGAGCTAGGCGGGGGGAGGGGGAGAGGTGTGGGGGTTTGCAATATTTGGGACAGCTTCAGCAACGCACACTTATTTGTTTCACAATCCTTGTTTCAAGGATGTAAGAAAATAAATAATACCCCTGCCATGGCGGTGGTTTGAAGTGTGGGGAGCATAAAAACCAGCTGCCAAAACTCAACATGAGTCCCTCCTTCAGAGTTGATCAAAATAAGTCTTTTTGTCAGCTGGCAAGAGGCGGTTTTGGCAAAACAAAACTTTTATTAACAGTTCCATAATGATTCACTGAGTTTAATAGAAGGAAATGGAAACATGTACAACACTTACATACATTTGTGTTCATAGCGTGTTTATATTGAAGAAATGATTTCTCTTAACTAGAATATGTGAACTGGCTCTTTTGGCTCTGCCCCTCCTGGAGGCTGGGGCCTGGCCTCTTTGGGTGTCTGATTTAGAGCTACCAAGCATTGTACACTTGTTACTGTCATAGTTTTCTACGGGGAAGCAAAAGCTAAATCAGTCCTTGAAAAAGACGTTTTTTTCTCACCAGTCGTTTCTAGTTGATTTGGTGTGAACATGGCAAGAAGGCATTAAATGATTCTGTGGAAGAAGCGGGCTTTCTAGTGTTAAACTGTCCTCTGTTGCTTTCTCTGATGTCTATAAATCTGTTCTTGTTCTCATTTGGATAGTAACAAATCCCTGTAAGCACCTCAGATTTGAATCACAAAAGGTGTGGGTTTTCTTCTCCTGAAGTAAAAAAGGATAGATGGATGTTCTACAGTTGAAAAGGCTCTAGGATAATGGTCTGCAGCCTTTGAGTTATTGCTATTGTTCAGCCTTATTCAATCAAAGCCTCATAATGATCTGTCCTTCTCAATCTGAGCTTCCACTTAGCAGGCGGCACGTGGTGACCTTTGGTCATGCTGGCTCTCACTTTTGCAGGAGACAGAGGGGCGCTTCAGCATTGATCACGCTGTTTTAATCTAGCCAAGATTAAGAGCCCTCCACCTAATCATGGAACAAAAGGCTCCCAAGCAACCACTTTAGATCCTGAGCATGATCAAGAGAAAAAGCTAATGGCTAATTAGACTTTAGTGAATAAAAGAACTCTTTAGATTGTTTTTTTTAGGACAAAGAGTAGAACTACTTTTACCGTACATATTTCCCACTAACGGGTCCCATTAACAGACAAGGATCTGTTTCGACCAACCATAACATTCTGGAAAATAAACCAGATCTTTGAAGCAAAGTTCCTGTCCTAGTTTTCCAGAGATGGATGACATCTGGTGACTTCCTCTGAGTTAAACCACTCTTGGATCGGGACGCTCATCTCCGATGCTACACCATAAATCATAATTTACCAACCACATCCAGCCCTGGTGGTACCTCAGGTAACCAGTTGGGTTGTGTCTCCCACCACCAGAGAGCGAGAATGTCCATTTTATCTATTTATGCTAACAAGACTGCTAAGCAATGTTGGATGTTGTTTCATCTAAAAATTCACAACAGGAGCTTTCTGGAAGCGGAAAAAAAAAAAAAAAAAAAACTTTCCGAGATCCCAAAACTGATTTGAAGTATTAAAACGTGTATTTTCTGCCCCCAGTCGCACATGAATGTTTAACCAGCATCAAACTCTGCTCCATCAAGCTGGAAAATTTAGATAAATATATTGACCTGGTGCCTCTTATTTGGTGTTCACCCTTGCATCTCTTCGTGTATATT
>CAAE01014785.1:200490-213802 GCA_000180735.1 Tetraodon nigroviridis
TACATCAAAAAATAGTGTTTAAATCAAAAACCTCTCAACTGCTGTGGGTCTGGTTCCCTGTACATGAAAGCGGGGGTGACCTATATGACCTATAAAGTGGATGTTTTAGGGCCAGAATGATGAACACAAGTACACCGTCGACGATAACCACTGACACACATCATGCTTTTATAAGCCCTTTAACACTAAGCTATTATTTTACAAAAAGGAGGGAACAGCGAAACAATGTGTGTACAGTCTGACTCCTTCAGGCCGTAAAGGTTTCATTTACAAGGGACACAGTTCCACCAGTTACCCCACTAGAAAAGATTATCTACAGTACTGCACTTTCCTAGAACTAAGCTACTACATTTTTAAAGTGATCAACCACACAGCTCACGAGTTGAGGAGTAAAAGGGCGATATATTACTGGCTGCTGTGTGAAACTGCCAACAGTGAGCCACTAATCATTACCAAGGAAAATAGCCTGATACAGCGCCATTCTTCACAAGCCACATAGCTCAGAGAAACTAAATACATCCCAGTCTTTCTTGTTTTTTTCTTTTGGAGGGGAGGACAGATTACCCCAGTCATTTCCCAGGTTTAAACTCATGAGGATGTGTGTTTATAATCGATGAAAGTTCATTTAATGCCGATCTGCATCTTGCTATCACTGGCGTTTTGTTATTTTTAGTTTTGGAATCTAAAAATGTGGGAGCGTCCATAAAAAAATCCATTACTTGGGTTGAGACAGCCATGAGGACTCGGGTGTGGGTTGTATAAACAGTTCAATATCTGGAGTATGGCTGATCTCTGTACACTCCCTTGGTTGCTCGTGCTGACGGGGCCTTGCCGCGATTGTTTGCCCACTCTTCCACACCTGAAAAAAAGAAACAGCAAGTAAGGATATGAGTGGAAAGATGGAATTTATTCATAAGAATTCACAAGCTAAGGACAAATCCAGTTTTTAAGAGGCTGAATCAAAAGAGCCTCCTTCCAGCCCGGGCCCGGCCAGTCCAGCATCCTGGGGGCTCTGTGGATTACTGGGGTTGTTTTTATAAACTAGGGTTTGGGTCAAGCATAAAAGGTTGTTGTTCTGACCTCTAACCTTAAGGCTGTCAATATTCTAGCAGTTTCATATTCAACCCTCGTTTTCTGTGGAAAATGAACCTTTCAGCAACTCAGGACCCCTGTTGCTGTTTGTAACGCGGTACATTATGGGATGCATTAGCATCTCGCTCAGTCTCAGAACCTGTTTAAATTAATTTTAGAATTTTTTTTGTTTGAAATAGAACTGGAGCTAATCTCCTTGATGACATAGTGATGACAAATCACCAGGTCTCAATTAGGACTGAGCCACCATTCAAAATAACCTTTTATAATTGCCAATCCTGTCCCTCATAGATCTCTGCACAGGACGGTCCATTTTTACTTCTTTGTTACATTAAAATTAATAACAAGGTACACGGCGGATGGCTTAAACAGCTAGTAAAAGTAGTCTCGAGTGTCCCTTTACCATTGCCACTTGTCTCAGAACAAAAGCAGTGCTCGAGCGCTGACTCACACCTAAGAAGCTTGACTTTCACATGGAGGGATGCATCCCAGATAATTGAATGAGGATCAAATAGCTACTTGAAAAGGACCCGTTTAGTGGCTCCCAGCAAAAAGGTCACAATTACCATTAGCCTAAATCAGCCCCTGCGCACCTCTTGGAAGTGTCAATGTGAAAGTGCCAGTATCGATGGCAGCCTTTGTCTGATCTCCAGCCAGCGCTGAGACTTCCCGTGAGCCAAGACTCACAAAGGCTTGTTTTTTTTCTGTGTACAGGCTCTCTGTTGGCAGCGCATCGCCAATACCCCTTAATTAAACCTGTCACCCCGTCACTGACAGTCACTTTGAAGAACCAGACCAAGGTAACCTTGTGTTCCAAGAGCAGAAGCAGCACATCAACCATGTTTATCTATTTCCTTTTGAACCGTCGGCCCTTTTCTCTGGCTGCCAGCAGCTTTTTTTTAATGAAGGCAAACTGCAACTTAGTGAAAGCAACAGAAAACCTTTTTCAGGCGTCACCTCAGGAAAGCTGGGTCTGAACACTGGTTCAGATTCAGAATCGCCTACAAGAGAGGTCAGCAGATTGTCCTCATCTGCTGGACTAAATGAAAATCATGAACTTTGGGATGAAGACACGTGTGCTGGAGAGAAAAAAATATATTTTCATTCAAGTTGTGAGGCGTGAAGTAGCCACGAGTCTCTACGAGGTTGATGCTTTACAACTGCTCTGTTATTCCAGTTCACAGATGCAGGATTCAGATGGATCCACCTTTAGCTACATGGTGGACTGTGTTTTTAAGCTCTGAAATCAAACCTGACCTTGGCCCTCTTCCAGCTTTCAACCCGATGACATTAACAAGATTAGCTTGGTCAGGCCTTGTTTTTAACTCTTGCATTTTTCCACTCTATAGATTCCTGTATGCTACGATTGCCAACTTAAGCTTGCCAACTCCAGTTTGAGTCATTTCAGCAATTACAGCAGGTAAAATTTTAAAAAAGACTTGTAACATAAGATGTAAGCCCGTGCAGTTTGTGCTTAGTTTTGACCTCATAAAAGAGTAGAACTAACTATTTTGTATATGGCAAACACACTACACAATACACTAGACACTAGCACTGCAGAGATGTGTTAAAATACAGTTTATTCTGGTTAAAAAGATAAAATCAGAAACTCACTGTAGGAGTCGTACGATTCTCCGCTGTGTCCGTATTCGTAGTAGTCATCTGAGCTGTGGAAGCAAAGCAGTAGAGTTAGTGTCAGGAAGTTCCACTAAATGTCATTTATGGTATGTCCAGTGGATGGTTGTCTTCATAAAATGGCCTATTTTCAATATTGTTTATCATACAATTCCGTCTGTGGCAAGGGAGCAGAATTAGACTCTCCACCAGAAAAAACAAAAGCAATCACAATTGCTTCTGTTCAGCAATTTCCCCCAGACCACCGATTGAGATCTGTGCGTCCAGCAATTTTAATGAAAAGATTTTAAATGAAATGGACATGGCAACACACGCAGGGCAGCGTTTCTCCCTCACATATGTCTTTATTTGCATTCAGCGATTGAGCGCTGACAGAACAATCCTGCGTCGATACCGTTCGGTTAGAGCGCTATCATTCAGGAGAGGCAATTCATCATAAGGCTGCGGCTAAAGCGACAGCAGCCATCACAGCTGGGTCCTCTCCGCCGGGCTGTCAGTCATCCTGTCAGCCGCAGCGGCACCTCTCTGTGATTAGAGGCCTGATGGCATCGTCCGAAAAGCCCAGCAACAACGGCAGCTCGTCGCCGAGGGCGCAGAGGTCACCGAGACGATGCCTCCTCGGAAGCAGCAGGGTAACTAAAGCTCGTGCGAATTTAAGAGTGTGTTAAAGAGTTCACTTCCTCACACATCTCAGATGCAAACATATGGAGGCTAGCCTAGCATAAAAACGTAGCATAAAGCATCGAACAGCAAGCGTTGATTTCTGCCCAAAATCAGGGGTCATTTTTAAAAATGTTTCACAAGCACAAACAGCAGCGAGCTACCAGAAGCAATCGCAGCTTCCCCCCACCCGCCCACCTGCACCCCACTGCTGGTGCAGCCTCCCTCCAGGATGCGATGCCAGCTGCTGCACCTTCGTGCACGAGGATCCCAGTCGGCCCTGGCGGCGGAGGAGCCGCCGCACATCTGCCACAGATGTCAAGTCACCGCGGTATCCATGGCACTGCTCGCTGGCCGACAGGCGCGGGGGGAGGGGCGCGAGGAGCTGAACGCATGCTCTAGCTCATCACTGACGAAGCTGACAACACGTCATAATAATGATGTTACATTGAAGGGTCGGCTTTGAAATGAAACCTTTCTAAAGGTTTGATGAATCTTAGAAAATTGCACCTCGCAGGTGCTATTAAAGCTTAATTAGGCCTTTTTATCATAAAAATCCCTATATTGGCTGTTTTTCTGCTCCTGTTTCTGCTTCTGCTTCAGCAACAATAGGAGGTTGCGCTCTGGAGCACGAAGCAGCCGAGCTGTTAGACGCCTCTAATTTCTGAGGTGACATTTTATCAATATTGCAACACAACTTCTCTCAGTAGCCGCCTTCTCTCCTCAATTACTGAGGGCAGCGAGCCTCCTGGTGCACCACCGAGGTTCGGAGAGGCTGATGGAGTACAGCTGCTCCACCATAAACATACCTTTACTGATCGGAAATGCTCGGCGTCAGATGCAGATTGGAATTTCAAAACTTCAACACTTGTCCAGGACTTTTTTCAGCCTGCCTCCAGGCTTTTCACCTAATTCTTTTCTCAGTAATGTAACCTGATTTGTCTGCTCCTCCCGACTGCTGCTGGCTTCGATCTGGTGTGTTTATTTTACTAAAGCTGTCTCTGATGTGACAGATCTGTGGGATCTGTCGTAGCTGCAAATCAATAACCAATAAGGCAGCGTGGGGGTCAGTAACAGGCGGAGTAGATCTTTCCTGCCGTCAGAGATTCTGAGCTGTTGGGTCGTCTTTGAAGGAAGCGCACATATGCATTATTAGGCACTAGCAACAGGCTGGAACATGGAATTTATAGTGGTAATTATTAGTAATTTATGGAATATCACATTAAGAGAAGCTTTTATTCCCCTCGTTGACTGATGCATATCCTAAATGGTGAAGGAGCTTGTGTGTATTTTTAGTACCGCTAGCAGATCAAGGCAGCTATGAGCCAGGTACAATGACTGACTGTGATTCAGCTCAGTTTGACCACTGAACATGCTTTTTGGCATGTTGAAGTGCTTCTAAATAGGTCATCGTTTGATTTGACATTCATCAGCAGAAATCCTCTGTTGCTTCCTGATTGGGCGAGGGAAGAAACGAGAGACTGACTCCCTCAGAGGCTGTGGCGTGTCTCAGATAAGCGTGCCTTTCATCAACGCTCTGATTGCAGTCCCAGGTAAGGACGGCGTCCCTGCGCAGCATCTGTCATCTCTGGAAACGCTGCATCTTAAGCAGTGACGTCGCTTTTCCCGGGCAGCCTGAAACAGATGGCGGTGTTCAATCTGAATGATGTAGTACACGTCCCCAGCGGTCTTTGTTTTCTTACAACACCATTACTCTTCCCGTCCGGTGTGATAAATTTAAAGGGATCTAGCAGGACATTATGACGGGTGGCCAAGGTATTAGGCTTTTGTTCCATTATTCCTGTTCACGTCACACTCTTTTACTAAGCACTTGGACGCTTGTCCACTTTTTTTTTTACCAACGGCTGCAATGAAAAGCTAAATTTAAACATGGGTTTTCAATGTCAAAAACACACAGAAGACTGAAGGGAGGTGTGTTTTAAAGGAAACCTGTATTAAATGATGGAAGCCGCGTGGACAGCAGTGATTGTTTGGCGTGGGGGTTGATTGCGCAGCTATCTCCGGCGCCGACCCCCCGCTGCAGAGCCACAATGGAGGACAAAATAGCCCGCGGCACAGATTTGACTTTGCAAATGAGTTTTCTCTCGGGTGTCGAACGGACCATTTATGTTCCTTGCTCTCGCTTTTGTTAGGGGAAAGGAAACGTTTCTAGGGGGAAAATAGCACCTCTTCCCGTCTACCGCGCTGTTTTCACCATTATTTCAGATTCTTTCAGTCTGGTTAAGGCCAACAGATATTTGAAATTATATTGGCTATTTTTGTATGACGCTGAAAAAGCCGCGAATGCTCGTGTCATGGGTTGGGCACAGGGAATCCATGCAATGGTTCAGAACACACACTGCTGCTGACACCCCAGTGTGGCATGTCGCAACAATAGTATGTTTGCATAAACGTTGCTCGTTGCAAAGAAAACTGCAGCCTGGGTTTTTTAAGCCTGAAAGAGTAGCAGGGATCAGGGATGTTTTTTCAGCATTTGATGCGTGTTCCAATCACGCATTAACCTCAACCCTTGCTGGTCTCCGTGTGAGACCATGGCGGCTCGTTTTCGTGCAGCTACTGCTGCCAGGTCCTGTGCTCTCTGAGGCTTTCAAACATCCACTTTCAACGCCCTCACCCCGAACTTCTGTTCTCCTCTCCTCAGTGCCCATCTCTCTGCTAAGGTTTCCCCTTCTTCCCCAGGGACGTGCCTGCCCTTTAAAACGCCGTCACATGCCTCCCCTCCCACCCTTCAGCCTCGGCACCGGGCCCGTAACGCCACGCGCCCGTGCGATGTGAGATGTTGGCGACCGGCAGTTTCCAAGGTGTCAAACATAAAATAAAGCCCCAGTGGTGCCCGAGCGACCTCTCGGAGCGTCCAGAACGGGATGTGCTGCAGCTGTCACCTGCCCCATTCCCCCGCAGATGCATCAGAACCTCTCTGCTAATAAAATTAACACCAGCAGCCGGCTGCAGCCCGCTTGATCTGAAGGCGCGTTGGCCACCTTGGGCGCTGCAGCGGCAGATGTCCCTCCCTGTGATGCATGCCCCAAAACAAAAACAGAACAAGGGGTCCGTCTAGCACCATGGAAACGAGGACCCCCACCAGAGTGGTGGCTGTGGCCACCACGCTGAGGTATCCTGGCACAAACCTCCCCTCAGGCCTCGTCTCTCTACTGCGACGTGCACTGAAGGTGATGCAAGGCGTCTCAGAGGACCACCTTGGCTTTTATTTTCAAACTTCTGCTCAGCATGGGCGACCAGGGCGGGGTGTCACATCGAGGCTAATTGAGAAGAGAACATTAAGATTTAATGATTTCTCCACCAGTAGATCAGAAACAATATATTTACTTGAATGCTGCAATTTAGCAGAATGTTAAAGATCAAAAACATCTACAATTCCTGCAGTTGTGGCATTTCTAAATCACTTTTTATTGATGTTTACTGAGGTAGCGCACCAAACTAGGCTATATTATTCAAGGTTCCTATGGGACTGAAACAGAGTCACAGCTTTTGAAAAACATACAATGTTTGTAAACTGATTATTAAATATCAGATATCTAAAAAGCGATCCTCCTCTAGCTGAGCCTGACGGGGTGTCAGGAAAACTGCTCGTTATTCTCCTGCCATGCGGCCAGCTCCCAGACTCCTGACATCGAGAAATATTGTTAGAAGCTGCTAACACAAGTGCGTGCACACACATGCGTGCACGCTCCCCTCGGGGCCTTGCTGCAGCTGGGGCCTCCGTGAGGTGCTCAGGGTGACGAGGCACCTCTGTCCATCACAAGGCTAAACACAATTGCATCTACAAGGAAGTGGAAGCTGCCGGAGTGAAGCTGCAACCACTAAAATGTAGTTATTAGCTGAAAATAAGTGGATTTCTGCAGAACAGATACGCTGCTGTATGTTCTGATCTGTTCGATATATTCATTGTGAGAACAACGTCACAGAGCACCACACAAATTGAGAGACAGATCATCTGAATCTAATCAATCCAGCAGAACTAGTCTGTAAAGCTTAGAAGGTATACATGCACAATGTCATCCTGCATTAGGGGCCACTTGTGGGGACGGAGGACACACAACAAGAGAAGAAGTAAGTGAATCAGCTGTCTCTGCGGGTGCAGGCTTCTGCGTCTGGGCTCTATTTAGCTGCTTTGCCTCCCGTTCGATAACAGACATGAAAATCTTTTTGAGCTAACTCAGCCTCCAGCCACGACACGACCGACTCATATTTCTTTTAGTGCCGCGCCTGCCGGCCCGCCTCGCGCCTGCTCCCACCTGCTCCGCCTGCCTCCCCCGACCGTTATTCACGAGGCTGCTGTAAAACAAATAGCTGCACATTCCAAAGCCGAAAAAGCCGAGTTACATTTCTGCTCCTGTGTGTGTGTGTGTGTGTGACCCAGGTTTGAGAGAAATAAATAAGTGAGGCACAGCACAAAAGATGGATGAGGCCCATGTGACACACATCCTGACGCCACTACAAAGGAGAACATGGAGCAGGCCGCTGACACCGCCGGGGAACAGACTGGTGTTCTCCCCTCGTTTGCCTCTTTTGCTTGTTTCTCTCCCAGCAGCTGCCAGTCCTGCCCACTCTCAGTCGCAGTCGTTCTGGTTTTGAAGGGGGTACAGGCTAATGCTGACGCAATGCAGCCAACGCCGCTGAAGGCCGCTGACCTTGTGTGGCTTTGGAAAGTGCCAAAGATCTCTGGTTTGAAGAAAGTCAATACTGTGCATTTAGCTGTGCAGGACCCCTCTGTCCTGAAGAGCAACCTCAAACGACCCCCAGGGACGTATTTGCATGGAGAGGAGAAACGTTCAGAAGAAAACATCTCGATGGTTCGCTCAGAACATAAATGCATCAGGGATCGCTGGATGATGCAGCTGGTTTGAATTCAGAAGCTTCTAGAAAACAGTGGGTAAATAAGAAACCTTGGTGAGACCCCGACGCTCTACAAAACAGTCCTTATTGGGTCTTTGGAATGTTGGCGGGGCCATCTGATGAATTCTGCTGCGTGGAAGCTCACGTTCTCTCTGCCAGAGAAAAGCTCTGACTCATCACATATCCGGGCGCTCTTTAATTCACCCGGGCTGTTCTGAAGTGCCGTCATTGACGCGTTGCCCCGCTTTGAGCGTTTCAGGGTTTAATAACGGGCTTTATTACAAAGACGCTGCTGTAAGCTCACTGCAGTCAGCAAACCGGGACTGTTCGTTTCAACTGAAGACCACAAAGATTGGCTTTTATTTTCAACACTTTATATATATTTTAGCATTAAAGTGTCTCCAAAGGTTTTTGTTGTCACATGTTTGCCTATTTTCCTCCACCCTGCAGACATCAGTCAGTTACTCTATTTGTTTTTTATTGTTTTTATGAAAATTCTAAAAAAGGAGCATCAGTCGTGCGATTTTCTAGGCCATCACACTGTAGAAGAAACCAATTTATCCAGCTACTCTTTTTTTATTTTTTGTTTTTTTTGTTTGTTTGCGGTTACGGTGATGTGATGTCTTTTCTGCAAATAAAATGGAGGATGAAAAAACTCCACAGCCCAAACCCAGTAATTCAGTTCCAATCTTCAATTTTGCAGCAGCGGCATCCTTGCTGTCCCTGCTCCCAACCCTATTTGTATGCTAAAATAAACATTTGTTTTGTTGATAATAGAACTTTTTTTTACAATCAGATAGGTGATAATTATGGGTGAAGATCTGTGGCTGGCTGTTGATCAGGTAGCTTTTCTCTACCTCGCAGGGTCTGCTGAAGGTTTCTGCCTTGTAAATGAAAGCATTGTGTTTCCACTCTTGCTCCTGGCGTTAACGCTCTTGCTTTAATAACGTGTTGGTTCCAAAGCTGTTACTTACTTCTGTCCTTGATTGTTGTAGCTGTTGTCGTATGATTCATATCCCTGGTCGTCGTAAGCCGTTCCGTAGCCGTCGTCGTAGTCCTGAGGCCAAAACAAAAGAACAGCGCTGTTAAGACGGCAGCCTGTGAGAGCGACACTAGAACAAAACCTGTTGGAGTGTTTAAAGAGGAGCTGACAGCATCATTTTCTTCACAAAATCTGCTGGGTTATTGAGTTAAATTGAGTTTCTCTTTAGATTCGCTTAGATTCTGTTCTGTTAGACTGGTTTTGATATTCCGTCCATTTGTTTTTTTCACGTTTTTACCACTTCAGAACGGAGGAGAAGTAGGTCAAACTGCTCGATGTGGTGCAGGCGCCCAAATGCGCCCCAGCTAGAGTTCAGCTCCGCTTGTTTCCGTGTCAGCTGGCTGACAGTCGGATGTAAAGACCCTCGCTGTGGCGACGTTTCATCACCACCTCAAAGGATGAGCCCTGTACATCTGTTTGCTCTCCACCTGGAGGCTGGAGACACACACAACACACACACACACACACACACACACACACACACACACACACACACACACACACACACACACACACACACACACGTTTGCCAAGAGACCATCAAAGTCAACCAGTGCCATCCTGGTCTGGGATAAATGGGACTTGTGCTCCACAAAAGGCGTCGACCTCTGGTGACATGCCCCGCCCCCCCGCCAACCTTCTGGTTAATCCCATCTGCCACTGATTTGCATGTTTGAGCTGAGGGTCTATGAGATGGGACAGCAGAGGAAAACTCGTATCGCTGCCTTGTCGTCACGTCGCCCCCTTTACTCGTTAATCTGATGCAGCGGGAATGTTTCATTGTTCAGACGTAGAGTTCCGCTCGTTGGTGGCGGAGATAAACGGCATCCCGGTTTTCCGTTTGCACCCTGACGTGGTCGTCCCTTCGGGCTGCTTTCTTCGCGTGACCTTGCACGTGCGAGGGAAGTGTGCTGGTTTCTGAGGAGGAGCTTCTTTTTTGTTTTTCGTTTTATTCATCACAGGTTTTACACAGTTTTAATCTCTCCTGGTAATTCAGCATTTACATCTCTTTTACCTTTTTTTGCAAAGTAAACAGTTCGGCACACAAAAGAAACGGCTGTTCTGAGACTGTAAGAACAGCTTTAATAACACGGGCGAAGGAGTTCTGACAAAGCAGTGCTGTTCTGTCAGAAAGGAGGTAATTAAAATCAGTTTTCAGCCAGCAGAAAGCTATAAATTCCCATCCTCACCTCATCTTATGCTTCTTATTGTACTCTTTTTTTTGAGCGCACCTATTTCCAGACAAGCAGACACGTCTACCTTCCAGGTAAAACTGTTAGCACTAAAAAGCTTTTATTGTGAATTATCACAGCAAGATGCTGGGCGTTTACAATCCCTGAGAAAAACCAGTCAGTGGAACCTGGAAGGCAGCACTGGAATTATTTGGTCTTTTTTGGTTTTTTCTGACAGCAGCCTGACAACTCTGAAGCATGTCAGACGTCGCTGGTAGTTCAGGCTGGAATAAACACACGTTGCTGTGAAGCAATGCCAGGAAGTTCTGAATATGGGGCTCTTGAGGTGAAAGTAGCCACAAGTATGAAATAAAACACTTTTTTATGGCTTAAAGAAGGTGGGACAGCGCTGACTAAGTCAGTCGCCTTCACCCTCGCTGACAGCTTTTATTACACCTAAAACAAGTTGTCTTGTTTGGACACCTGGTAATATAGACTGGAGCTAAATGGAGAAACAGGGATTGTTTTCATCTTCCACAGCAGGTATGGCAATAAAGTGTCCAGGCAAACTTTCTGTAAAAGCTGGATGATGGAGAAAATGATTTTTTTTCCTCTGCAGAAGTATCAGCAGCAGAGTGTTGATTTTACTGTTTGTCAGTCAGCATCTGGGAATGTTTCACGGGGACAAACCCATCTATTAGTGATTCATGTTTTTGGAAAGAGATTTCCAGAAGCAAACGCTGGGAATCAGGACATATGCCTTTTACAAACCCTGGCTTTCCTAACCAAGTGATCCTGCATAAACACACCTCTTTCTCTCCCTAACAGCAGTTTAAAAGCTTACAGCTTCTATTCCATTAGTTATCAGCATTTATTTTCCTCTCTGGTTTCCTCACATGAAGAAACGTTTGGTTTGGAATTCAGATGGACCAACAATGGCCCGATTCAAGCTCCCGTATAATAACACAGAGACTGATGTGTGTGCATTGATTTATCATTCAGGGGAAATATCTCGAAGAGCACAATGCTGCGACAATGAAGCACCGAGTTTCCAACACTAAACAGGATTAGTGTGACAGTGAGTCGTTGGAGGAGGAGAAGAGATAGACGGGGGAGCGAGTGAGCAGCCCCTAAGTGAGTCTTTCATTTGTATGCCAGTGAATGGCTGAGAGGCGTGTTGTTAAGAGATAAGGACTGGCCTCCGAGGCCACTGCAGACGAACCGAGGGCCTGGCGCCGCGTGTTCCAGCAGCGCTATCACAGCCGCTCCGCTGCGCTACAATACCATTATAACAGATAGGGCGCCGCTGACACCCAGAGCAGCCTTTTCATGCTCGGGATTTGTTCCACACAAATCGCGCTAAGTCCAAATGACTTTAGCAACCGTGTCAGAGTCCTCGCGCGAGAAGGGCGCGTGTTGCCTGACCCCCATGCCTGTTGTCAACGGGAGGGAGAGAAAAAATATTAGGCAAATCAAAAGAAGATGCAAAGCCTAGTTGTTTCCAGACGACTTTATAATGATGCCATCTGTTCAAAGGGTGGCGCCGCGCCTCCTCGCAGCTGCGCCGCTCGCTGATCGAAACTTCCTAACAATAAACGGAAAATTTCATCAACGACAAATGACCCCGTGCGCGCTGCGCTCAGCCATCAGAAGCAGAATTTGTCAAAGTTATGTGCTGCTGTGGTTCAGAAACAGAAAAACATCCGAGGAGTCTGAAAACTGCTCAGATATAAGGAAGAAGTAAACTATCCTAGCACCCAGTGGGTGAAAGGGTAGCAGGAAGCAGTTAGAACAGGGTCTCGGCTTTCCGTTCCTCCTCCAGGATCTCGCTGTCGTTTTTAACATTTGCCCAAAGTTTTGATAGACCTTGACAGCTGGAGAGCAAGTTATGCTTCTACACCCAACTTTGCAAACCTTCGCCTACCAGAAGCAAGGCAGAACTGTGGAATTGGTCGGCTCGTTCCTGCAGAATCATCGCCAGCGTTATTCTTGATGTTTGCCTGGCGACACACCAGACTTAGAGCCCCAAATCGACCTGCTCACCATTTTACATGTTTGCACACGTTGCTGTAAAACAAAGACATAAATAAACATAGAGCAGTGCTGGATGTTATGCAGTAATTGTTATTTCTGCCAACCCAAGCAGGCGACTGCTGTCAGGGGTCTCATCCGGAAACACTAAAAGACCTGAATGAAGTGCAGCAATTATTTAAATCAGGAGCTGCTGCGATGTCTGCCTCCTCGTGAACATTCCAGATGAATCACAGCTGCGAGAGAAGTTTAAATCAAACCTAATTTCCTGCTCACTTATTACAAACCGCAGGTTTGGTCTTGTCTCCGTGACTGGTTTCTCTAAAACAGATGCAGTGTTTTTATGGTCCTGATCTTGAATGTTTCTTTCTCATTAAACCAATGATTCATTTAGGAATGCTGCTCGTTGGAAGAAGGAAACTGTAAAATGATACATGAGCAGACCCCTGGAATGGACCACTGAGTCTGTGGGGGGATTAAAGCTGCTAATATGAGCCCAGCTACAATACAAACGTTCTTTTTCTGTGTCTGGAGATAAGCGTACCGGTTTGATTAGCTTCTTGGAACACCATGACTTCGTGTAGCTTGATCCTTTTCCCCCTAATAATTAAGTTGTTTTGAATTCTTCCCAAATATGATTAGCAGCAGGTAAGACAGGTTCCTCTCCACCTAATGATTTATGTGAAATGCGATTTGGCTGCAGTCACAATAACCGTCCCACACTGATCTGGCTGCCAAGGTGCGTCGCAGGATAACATCATCCCTGTGATTTTATTAGGAAACAATTGAATCTGGAGTAATT
>CAAE01014785.1:213852-230343 GCA_000180735.1 Tetraodon nigroviridis
ATATCTCGAAGAGCACAATGCTGCGACAATGAAGCACCGAGTTTCCAACACTAAACAGGATTAGTGTGACAGTGAGTCGTTGGAGGAGGAGAAGAGATAGACGGGGGAGCGAGTGAGCAGCCCCTAAGTGAGTCTTTCATTTGTATGCCAGTGAATGGCTGAGAGGCGTGTTGTTAAGAGATAAGGACTGGCCTCCGAGGCCACTGCAGACGAACCGAGGGCCTGGCGCCGCGTGTTCCAGCAGCGCTATCACAAGGCGCTGCGCTGCGCTACAATACCATTATAACAGATAGGGCGCCGCTGACACCCAGAGCAGCCTTTTCATGCTCGGGATTTGTTCCACACAAATCGCGCTAAGTCCAAATGACTTTAGCAACCGTGTCAGAGTCCTCGCGCGAGAAGGGCGCGTGTTGCCTGACCCCCATGCCTGTTGTCAACGGGAGGGAGAGAAAAAATATTAGGCAAATCAAAAGAAGATGCAAAGCCTAGTTGTTTCCAGACGACTTTATAATGATGCCATCTGTTCAAAGGGTGGCGCCGCGCCTCCTCGCAGTGCGCCGCTCGCTGATCGAAACTTCCTAACAATAAACGGAAAATTTCATCAACGACAAATGACCCCGTGCAGCCTGCGCTCAGCCATCAGAAGCAGAATTTGTCAAAGTTATGTGCTGCTGTGGTTCAGAAACAGAAAAACATCCGAGGAGTCTGAAAACTGCTCAGATATAAGGAAGAAGTAAACTATCCTAGCACCCAGTGGGTGAAAGGGTAGCAGGAAGCAGTTAGAACAGGGTCTCGGCTTTCCGTTCCTCCTCCAGGATCTCGCTGTCGTTTTTAACATTTGCCCAAAGTTTTGATAGACCTTGACAGCTGGAGAGCAAGCTATGCTTCTACACCCAACTTTGCAAACCTTTGCCTACCAGAAGCAAGGCAGAACTGTGATTGGTCGGCTCGTTCCTGCAGAATCATCGCCAGCGTTATTCCTGATGTTTGCCTGGCGACACACCAGACTTAGAGCCCCAAATCGACCTGCTCACCATTTTACGTGTTTGCACACGTCGCTGTAAAACAAAGACATAAATAAACATAGAGCAGTGCTGGATGTTATGCAGTAATTGTTATTTCTGCCAACCCAAGCAGGCGACTGCTGTCAGGGGTCTCATCCGGAAACACTAAAAGACCTGAATGAAGTGCAGCAATTATTTAAATCAGGAGCTGCTGCGATGTCTGCCTCCTCGTGAACATTCCAGATGAATCACAGCTGCGAGAGAAGTTTAAATCAAACCTACCGTAAATTCCGGACTATAAGCCGCTACTTTTTTCCCAAACTTTCAACCCTGCGGCTTATGCAATGATGCGGCTAATGTATGCATTTTTTCTAACGGCCGCCAGGGGCGCTCGAGCAGAAAAGGTAAGAGTGAGACCGGTGGAATATATGTGTCGAGGAAGATGCAAGTTTAACGTAACCTCGCGCTTTGTCCGTGAATAAAATTAGCATGAACAGACCCTCATCATGGAAAATGCAAGAAGAAATGCATATGACGCAGCTTTCAAGTTAAAAGCAGTCGAGCTGGCTTTCAGTGACTTTTACCGTTTTTTTTAACCAGCCCTGTTAGTGCTGTGCTACCGTATTCCTGCTGTGTTACTGCCGCGTCACAGGCACTGTTTGGAAAGAAAAGCTAAGGTATATTCTTAAAACTTTGAAAACTCTCTCTGTGTACCGTCTTTCTTTGTAAATATGTTTACATGTTTTAATGTGGGCATATGCGGCTTATATACAGGTGCGGCTTGTGTATGTACAAAATCGGTTTTCCTCTAAAAATGTAGTGGGTGCGGCTTATAATCAGGTGCGCTCTATAGTCCGGTTTTTACGGTAATTTCCTGCTCACTTATTACAAACCGCAGGTTTGGTCTTGTCTCCGTGACTGGTTTCTCTAAAACAGATGCAGTGTTTTTATGGTCCTGATCTTGAATGTTTCTTTCTCATTAAACCAATGATTCATTTAGGAATGCTGCTCGTTGGAAGGAGGAAACTGTAAAATGATACATGAGCAGACCCCTGGAATGGACCACTGAGTCTGTGGGGGGATTAAAGCTGCTAATATGAGCCCAGCTACAATACAAACGTTCTTTTTCTGTGTCTGGAGATAAGCGTACCGGTTTGATTAGCTTCTTGGAACACCATGACTTCGTGTAGCTTGATTTTTTTCCCCCTAATAATTAAGTTGTTTTGAATTCTTCCCAAATATGATTAGCAGCAGGTAAGACAGGTTCCTCTCCACCTAATGATTTATGTGAAATGCGATTTGGCTGCAGTCACAATAACCGTCCCACACTGATCTGGCTGCCAAGGCTGCGTCGCAGGATAACATCATCCCTGTGATTTTATTAGGAAACAATTGAATCTGGAGTAATTTAATCCTGACACAAATAGAAGCTTCATGTAAACCAAATCCACCCTGACAAAGATGCTGCACGCCAGAGCACTATTATGACAAAATGACCACAAGGAAGTCTTTGTTTGTCAAAGCAAAGACAGAGGAAGAAAAATGCCTCCGGCTGAGCAAATGTTTTGGCCCGGAGCGATGTCACGCCGCAAAAAGATAACAACGGGAACGTGCGCCAGCGCCGGGCAGTGATGAATGGAGGCGACAAATGTGAACAAGAAAGATCTCTGTCATTTCACTGATGAATATAAGAGGCAATTTGTCAGCGCCCAGCGGAGAACACTTGTCCTGGGATGGCGATGTGCTCAGATAAAACAGGAGCCAAACTCGTTTCTCCTCTAATTCACAGCAACGCGCTCAGATTTATCATCTGGCAGATGTTGGGGCCGTTTTTCCCCCTCCACAGGTGCGGGTGTTTCAGGATGCAGTTTACAAGTGTGACAATGATGGCAAACAGCTGGTCCAGGAGCCGTTCCCTGTGACCTCCACACGGTCCAATCACAACCTCTGAATAAACATGTCAGATGTGGTTAGGTTGGGGCTGCAGGGGTAATTTTCCCGGGCAGGGCACCTCCGCTCTCCTCCTCCCTGCTAAATCTGGCGCGTTGATGTCAGGGTACCAGGGGAACCGCCATGTGGGGTTCTCTTGGCAAATGCTCAGAGGCTGTGGCGCTGAGCTTAATACATTCATCTGTGGTAAACTGTGATAGCTGGAGCCAAGTTCCCTTAAGACTGACATAAACTGCTGCACGGTGGCGGCAGCAAACACAAATATAATAACTGGAGTCTTGAAAGTAGATATGATGGATTGACGATGCTCTGTGCTTAAATTCAGATCATAAAACACAACAGCAGCTGCGTGAGAGCTCATGTTACATCGGTGCGATGCAGCGTGTCTGTTGGGGATGTGCACATTCCAGCCGAGGTGATCTCAGCAGGTCGGAAATCAGCCCTGCAGCATCTTTTTTTCTGGATTGGCCGAATGCGGGAGGATCAGCACCACGGACAGCGTCACAGTGCGCAGCTCTGTTCAGCTGATGCAAAAATAGTTAAATTACTTTAAAAATGTTTGATTTAACATGTACAATTGTAGAAGTTGTGCTTTCAAATCTTTAGTGACCCAGTTAAATTGACCTTTTTAGATTATTCGTTATATCACCACATGAATTATTGTGCTGTGTTCTAAGTTAATTCTGTGTCTCTGGTGGGAACACCAGAACGTGGCAGAGGCAGGGACCCTCTGTGCTGGTTTTAACTTACGTATTCTCCGTAGGTTTCCTGAACAATAGGAGCCGGTCGGTATCCAGCGGTTGGAGGGGCGCCTCTTGCTCTCTGGACCCCTCTTCCTCTGGACGACGCAGCCCGGCTAGGCGGAGCCCCCCTGGGCGCCGCCCCCCGGGGCACAGCCGCGTGCAGTGGAGGAACTCCTCCTCGACTTCTGACCCACAGAAACACACATCAGTTTCAGCTCAAGGAAGTGTATGCGCTTCCATTTAGTTTTTAGGGAAAATAAAGTGTATCCACATAGCCGGCTCATTGTATGAGCAATCACGAGCCTGGTTTCACACGTCATTAATGCGACACCATCGGTGCAGTCTGCCTCGTTGTGATGAGATCATTTATAATGTCTGGAGTCAAGCTGCCTCGTCTGCATGTGCTCCAGCTAATGATTTTCTTCAGCTGCCACCGTTCCTCGCAACCATGGCGATGGATTTCATATTTTCAGCAGCAGGTTATACTGTACGTGTAGGCGGAGACGGAGAAACAGCGAGGGTGGAGGGCAAGTTCTTCCAGTCGGAGGAAAGTGAGTCATGTCCATTACTCAAAAACACAACATGTCTTGGAGCCGAATTGCTTCCCCGTCTGAGGGAGATGCAGATGAGAAAAACGATATCTGCTACGTGATAAATGTTTCAGGCGCCGGGTTTGCAGTTTTTGAGGTTTGGCTTCACCGTGAATGATAAATGGCTGCAACTCTGCTGTGTTTCTGTCGCACTGTTGATGTTATTAGGGCAGAGCAAAGATTCCAGCCCACACTGGCTAATTAAAGTGGAGGGAAAAGTCAAGCGGCTCAGTTCGGTATCAAAGGCGGCCCGACCTTGTGGTCGGAAAAGTTGTCTGAGAGCAAACAGGTATTTTAAAGCTGCGACAAACCAGACCACAGAGGCTGCTCTCCAGGTCAACGCGTCCTATTTCAGCCGCGTTCACGTGGGTGAGAGGACTCAAACCTGCTGAGAGGATGTAGAAACTCTCATGCCAGTTTGGGACTGAAGGAGACAGAAGAGGATGTTTACTCGACTGGGAAGAAAAATATCCCACGACTGCAAAAAAACGACATGTAAAAATCTGTGCATGACTTTCTGTTTAGGGGGGCTGTGAGGCTTCTGTTATCAGCGGTAAATGAGGCAGGGTAGAGCCCCAAACCGCCAAATCTGTGTGACTTTCTCTGTGATGAAAAGAGATGGCTACACAGAGAAAACCAACCGCACGACTCTGCAGCAGACAGGGTGTTTGTCTCCAAATGGCCGAGAGTACTTTATTTTCCACTCCTGTGAGGTCTCGGAAGGGCTGGATGTGGTTAAGATTCACCTTCTTCTCTGTTTTGCATATTTGCATAAAAAAGAACATTTTGCTTTGTGTATATTTGATTTGTATATGAGACGGTGAGACTGGTATATTTCTGCCATCAGGGAGATTCTGCTCTTTGTTAGACCCAGTTAGATATCCTAAATGAATGTCTGCTGTTGTGAGGATGTCTCTGATTGTGTTTAACTCTGAATCAACTATGAGGGAAAACTCTCACATTTCAAGTGTCAAGAAGAACAGAGTTAATATTCTCATTTCTTTTTCCTAAGCGTGGTTTTCAAACTGTCAGAGTTGGGCAACAACAGTGAAAGTTCTGACAGAGTTCCGTAAAAGTCCTTTCCCAGGACTGCAGGACCAACGTTTTTCCTCGTGACCAACATTGGGTGTGAATGGGCCTTTTTTTAACATCATGCTTAACACGCTGTCAGCACTTAAGATACGCCTAACCTTGCATCTAATGAGGCACACGGCACAGTCAGTAGCTGCAGAGTAATTAGAGTTTGAGACCCCTGCTCCACAGCTTTTTAATATTTAGCTTCATTAAACAAAGCGTATTAGAGCCTGATTCGTACATACGGATGAGTCCCCCTGTGGGACTGTGGCAGAGGGCTGGGATGTCTGAATGGAAGGAAGCCAGGAGGTGTGGTTAGGAGGCACTGATCAATGGAAGAAGGAGGCAGAGTGAGTCAAACAGTCCTTCCAAACTTTCTCAAAGCTTTAGGCTTTGTTTTTTTTTTTTTTTGTTTCTCTTTTTTTTTTGCACTTTTGGCAAAGGTGGCCTGGTGTCCCAGGGTCGCCACACTCTCATTCATAAACAACCAGCCTTGTGCAAAGTTGCAAAGTTGCAGAGTGGAAACTTTAAATTATAAGAGCAGCGCTTAGGCGCCCCGTTTTATGCCAGACATTTACGGTTGCTGCCTCTTCATTGTGGGTCCTGCTGAGGTCTGCACATCGTCAGCCGAAACAGAGCAACGGGGCTCATTTTTCTACCTTCAGAAGAAGCTTTATGCTGTCATTCATTCTTCTGCCGCAGCATATGGAAAACAACTTTCGGAGACAGATAGTCCATCGCATCACACAGGCAGCATCTATCTGGCTTCCTTCGAATTTATTGGAGATTTTATAACCATATGTTCTTTTTCCTGTTTTTGGTAATATTATTTGTCAGCTTGATGTTTCAAACACAAACCAAAAAAACAAAGACATGTTGGACTTTTCTGTGTAACAGCTCCTCTGCCAACGAGACAGACGCGGCCCACTCGTGTCTAAACTACGCAATCTTGTGCGACAGCCCTGACAGTCGACTGTTTTGCACAGAAAGCGAGAATGCTGAAAATCTCTTTTTGCCAATGAAAGCATCCTTAACCGTAAATATCATCTGTTTTCTTGGCAGAGCTGCAGCGGTTTACCTGGGAGGACCTGGAGCAGGTGTTCCTCTGCCACGCACGGCTGATTTGCCCCTCACCGACGGCACCTTGGCTTCCTCGGAGCCGCCGTTCAGGTACGTGAGCTCCTGCAGCTGGGCCTGTCTGATTTCATCATTGTAATCCTGCACACAGCGAAGCTTTGTGTTCACACGAGCGCACACGCGGACAGCAGCAGACATGCTTTCAATTACACTGGATTAAATTCCAGCTTTGTCTCCGAGGCTACAGCCTCGGGAACATCTAATTAATGTACTTTACAGTACTGCTGTGACCGCCGTTACTGAGGCAGCAAAACATTTCAGATCTCCGACTGATAAATGCTTGAACTGCTGTCTTCTCATAGTTTTTCTCCTCTTTTTTCTGACACTAATTAACTTGGAAATAGACCTTTAATCATTAATCAATGCATCTAATTGCCACGTGTCCCCTTTATCAATAAATGGGTTTTATAGGCACGGCTGAAGGCAGCAGGAGGCGGAGGGGTTTGCTGATAATTAATGGCGAGATGTAAATCATCACGGCTCCGAGTTGAGCTTGAGGAGATCATCCATAATGAATGGATAAAGAGTAAAAAAACGCCACACTGCTGTACAGGCCTGTGAGAAGGTTGCCTTCATCCGAATCAGACCCTCTCTGAGTTAGCCCAGATTAGTTGCAGCTGTAGCTCCGAGGCTTCGCTCTGAACTGGCCGGGCCAAGCAGAGGAAGGTGGGGTGTTTTCACATACTGGAATAAGAAACTTTTTGATTTCCTCCAGCGCGTGACCCATCCTGGCGTAGGCCTCAGCCGGTGGGGCGAACACCTCGATCAGGACGTGCAGGTCCTCGTTCAGGTGGTGATATTTGGCCTCGCCGCTCTGCCGTAGCTCTTCTTCCTGGTAACGACAAATAGCATCACTGTCAGGGAAATTTGCTTTGTATTTACACAGATGTACTGACACAGGCTGAAAATCAAAACTCAATTTTAGCCTCAATGAAGAATCATTTATTGGGACGAAGAGATTGGCGGAGGAGAGACTCAGTAAAAATACACACACACATGCTGCTCAAGGTCAAACAAAAAGAAGGAATAACTGCACAAACATCCAAGAATCTGCCAGGTCTGGTAATATTTGCAGGGACCCTGAACAAACAACCTTAGTAGAGTATAAATACATCATAAAAGTGTGGCAGGGAAAGGCGCTGACGCTCCCTGACGAGCCCACGTATCACAGCGTTGCTGCATGAGCTGTGTGGAACCCGGCGCAGCAGCGGCAGCGGAACGGAGGGGCGATGGCGTCGCCGTGGTTCTTGTTTATCTACTGAAATAGGCCAGATGTAGCTCATATCCCTCCTGAAACTGTAAACAGTGGAGGGTGCAAAGGTCACCCCAGGCCGACAGAAGCAGGCCAGCCTCGGTTACTGATGGCGGGAAATAGGACAGTGGAAAAACCCCAAATGGCACTGCCATGTTACACAAAGGCACCAACAGGTTTGGCGTCCCAGTTTCTTCCTTCCCTCAAAAAAAAAGGGGGAAAAAAATGGGGAAAACGTCTTCTCGGGGGCCTTTCCCACTTCCTCCCCATCTCCCTCTCCTGTGTCTCTGATGTCACCTAATTATAAATAACCTTCTTTTAAAGTGCCTCTGGTATGTTAATGATATGTTAATTTTGCCCATAAATCTGAGCTTTACGAGCAGAGGGCTCCTTCGTGCACAGCAGCAGCACCAACAGAGCTGCCGCGCCGAGAGGGGAGCGTCGGAGAGAGGCATATTCATATCAGTCGCTCATCTTCCCTTTCATGTGTTCCCTTGTATATTTGAATTTGAAAAGGGTACGAAGAAAAAAGCGTAATCGCCAGGTTCTGCCTTAACTGTCGTCAACCACACTGTAAGCGTGAGTCGTCTGAGGACATCCTCGTTCTTTCGCTCCAGCCTGTTTAACGTTGAAAAACGGTGCATTTGCTATGCATCTGTGTGACTATGCGCTTTACATATGACATAGAAGATATAATAACAGCTTTCATTCTGGCAGCTGCTCTTCCAGAGCTGATAAGAGCCCAGCTAAGCAGCCCAAGGTGGGAGATTACAGCTGTCTGTTTTTCCTATCTATCGGCAGCATCTTCATCCTGTTTACTTTTTTTTCCCCACTGTAAATCGGATTATTCCGCAGAAGCAGAAACTGAACGCGAGAGCTACAGCGTGCGGAGCTTCGAGGGAAAGTATAAAGTGACATTCAGCCGAAGATAAAATAAAAATAGGGCCAGAAACCGGCTACCTTTTAAACCCTTGTGACTGGCTGCAACTTCTATTTTATCAAAGTTGGCTGACTGTTTTAGACACTGTTAACTGATTAACATACTCGGTTAACGCAGCCTCAGACATGAAGGCGAGGAGCACAGCAGGATGCTGCTGCGGATGATCTGCTTCATTTGTAGCTCATTTCATTGAAATGTATCAGGAATGCCCAATTAGGCGCCTTCACACACCAAAGACCCCAAAACAAACATTTTCAGCTTCATACCAATTGTTCTTAGACATTGTGTCACTTTTTACCTTTCTCAAAGCCTGGAGCTCGTGACCCCGATCTCCTTCCGAAATAATAACCAGTACTTTTGAAAGCATCTTCCAAGAATCTAAACAAGTATGACAAAGCTGAGATAGAAGGATAGCTTCAGGAGGACTGTGAGCACAAATAGAAAGATGGAATTTATCGCCGAATGAAGTTGATCTCTCTTGATTCTTATGCGCAGTAACGTGCTTTCAATTATACATGCAGACAAAGAGAAGTGTTCCTCTCAATTAAAACCCAGCGCAGGACTTCGCCGAAAGTCGACGTGATTGTTTTTGAGTATCGGGAAAATTAAAGAGGGAGCCAAAGCCTCAGGAAGGAAAATGGATGAGTTAATCACAGCGCTAATGAGGAGGGGGCGCGGAACGAGGGTGGCTCTCCGTCATCCTGCCCTGACAGCAGCAGGACCGCGGCAGAACCGTAAGCAGACGGAGAGACTCCAGCCTTTCAACCTGGGCCCGCTCCCACTCTGGTCAGCACCAGCTCGAGGTTCCGCAGCAGCAATCTGAGCAATTATCCCGGCTCACCGCCGTCGTGAGGACCAGCTCGAAAGGAACCGACACGGAGCGGTTTTATCCTCCGCGCTGTGATTCCTCAGCTGTGAAACTGTAATTACATTTTCATCCACTTCTTCCGAAGGCTCAAAATGTCTTATCTTTATATCCGGAGACCATTTAGGCATTTCATGTAGAATCACAACACGGCCGCGCTCGGGTCCTCTCTAGGTTTTTCAGAGGGGAGAGGAGGAAGAGGCGGGTTATGAACTGCTAACCACTCCAGCCGGCAATCCATTCCTCAGCCGAGCGGCTGCTGCTACCTTCCTGTCTGCTGTTTATGGACATCGTGTCTTCCCACGGACCTTCCTTTAGTGTTGACATCATTACAGAGGCGATTCCTCTTGTCTCCTGATTGAGTATGAAAAGGCAGCCATGCTTCAAGATGAAGTTCAGAACGACCAATGAGAGATGAGAGATGAGCTTTCCAATTCTCAGGATCCATTTATAAACTCTTAAACGATGAAGGTGATTACCCGACCTGACTAATGTAAAGAATATGGAGAAAGATGAGCTGATTGCTCCATTCAACCCAGTTCACTCTTTCCCCCCTCTAATGATGCTCATGTTTGGCCAAGTACCAAAACTTTGACCCCCCCCTTAGATCCGGTTCACTTTACCACTTTTGGAAAGCATTTTATCCTTTAGTTTTGCCAGAAAAAAATTATCACAGTAGTTAAATTAATTATGACACTTTTCATGTTTGTAGTGACCTTTAAAATAAAAGGCGTGTGTGTCTTAATAAAACTGATTTTGGATGATAAAAGACACTTAAAAAATCCAGTTGTAGACCCAACAGGGTCAGGAGTGTCTGTGATTTTGCTATTTTTCTTCATTTTTCTATGCCTCAACCTTGTTAGCTTCCCTCATCTCTCTTTTCATTGCTTCCACTGCTTTGATTGAAAACGGTCCATGCTTTTTTCCACCTGGGTCTCCACCTAGTTTCAAATCAGTTCTCTCGTTGTTCATGCTAAGCTGCTTCGGAGGTTCATTTTACCTCATCCATAAATCATTCTGCTTTCTTAGATCACTCGCTTCTTCCATTAAGATACTTTACAAATAAATTATTTATTAGGATTTGTTTTTATTCAAGCAAATGGAACATTTGTTCTAATGTAAAGTATCTGTGACGAGCTAGTGAGGCAGCGTTCTCCCTCAGACCCGTCCATCGGTTCAGCCCGGATAACGTTGACTGTGAAACCGTTACCTTCTCCTTGTCTCTCATGGAACCTTTCCCGAGAATTGACATCTTTGTGAGAGTGTCCTCCTGCAGACGTTTTAATGAGTTTCCACGCGGCCCCAGAAGTTTGCCGACGAAGTTAAACTGCAGAAAAAGAGACAGAGAGCAGATTTAGGCCAGATTCTGCTTGGTCAAACACAAATAATAGACTGAGGAGAGGAGATGCTGATCAGAGGCAACTGTTGCTGTGAGATGGTGAAAGAGAGTGAAAGAATCACAGCAACAATCAATAACGTCCGGCCCAGAGTTGGTCCGGCTAATTTAATGTAATCAATATTCAGAAGCTTTTGGGCTTAAACTTTTACGCTGCTGATTAATCCACAGTAGAAATGGCGAAGAAGGAAGTGACAGCCAAGCAGGACGACAACAAAAGTTAGTCAGTAGTGTTTATTTTTAAGATTTAGAATCTAATTTGACAGTGTTCAGACAGATAAAACAGGTTTTTGGGAAGAACGTATGAATAAGACATGATTAAACACTGGAACTTCAATTGGATAAAAGCCCAGCAAATGAATAAAAAAAAGACAATCAAAGCAGCCTCTAACAGGCTGACAATAAAATAAAAAAACAGAATAAAACTCTAACGGTAAAACTGAGTGTGACACACAGGATTAGCACCTAAAGCTGAGGGTCAACCACAGTCGACCTGATTGCACATTCGTTTTTGTAGGCAACCTGGCTTTGATGACCTCACAAGGTCGTCTTTAGCGTCAAGAAGACCCCTCCAGCTGCTGGAGAGGCTCCTGCAGACAAAAGGAGGGTGATGCTTTTCACCACCTCTCTGTGTTTTCCTTTAGCAGTGACCTATATAGCTGTCTGCCTCAGTGATCGAAGCCATAAATTAGCCTGCAGGAGGCTAAAACGGAGCCCGGTTGGTTCTCCACCTCACATATCTGGGTGTCCTGTCCTATCAGAGAGCTGCTTTGGTGATTTATGCTAATCCTGATAGTGATTTCTGAGCTCTCCTGTAACTACCCTCCAACTTCCATCACTCCTGGGACCTGGGAGTCATGGTGATCAAACTTCTCCCTGGCCCAATCAGCTCCCAACTCTGGCAAATTAAAAGGAGAAGACCTCCTGCAAACTTTTGACCTTGAACGGATGAAAATTAAAGGCGTCCACCCTTAGATCAGTGTAGCCACTTTGATGAAAACCTGGCTCTCGGAACATGAAACATTTCTTATATTATTGAAATTTCCACTTGAATTTTATATAAGTTAATAATAATGATTAGGAAAAAAAAGTTTGGAATTTGGGTGGAACATCCTTCAGTTTACGAACCAGCCATCAAAGAAGACGGCGCCAGCACGAAGATGGGCTGCGGGGAGACGTTGTAAAAGTTTAAGTGGCGTTCTGCACATCCATCATCTCCACCTGGATGGCGCTTTGATCACTGAGCTGCAGCGTTTTCTTCAACAATGGTTTGCAGTCAAATTCTCTCGCTCCCTTTTAGCTTTCAGGCAGCTGCTCCACCCTCCTGAAGTACACACTGTCTGGGATGTTTGTTCTGTTGTCTTCATCTTCCAAACAGCGTGAAAAGTACAGAGGAAGCTTGTTTTACTGCTCACGGCTGCCACAGTTACGCTTTGAAGACACAAGAAAGTAATTGTTTCATTGGCTTTTAAAAGCCGATATTCAAAGGCAAACAATGAAAGCGTGTTTTTTAAACCTCAAATGCTAAATATCAGAATTTCATGATGCAAGAAAGGGCCCAACTTCGTCTTTAGTTTACTAATGTCAGTTCCCACATTATCCACAACTTTCCTACTTGTGTGACACAAACTCTTTCCATCCTTTTGTGCTAATTTCCCTGGTATAAACTACACATCTGGTGTTGAGGAAAACACAGACAAACTAGCATGCTATTATACACTGAGTGACATGAAACACACGCCCAAGGCTCTGGTTGAGGCTCTGGGACGCATACGCCCATAAATGAGCTCGAGAGTTTCTGATGCTTGTTGTGTGTTTTTAAGGGTGTGAACTTATAGGTTTGGGGTCAGCCTGCCGTTCTGACCCACGGCTGGTGCTCCAGGCCCTATCTTCTATCACACCCGAGTGTCTGCGGCTCTTGTTCTGGGTGTGGTAAATGAAAGCGTGCAAAAATGCAGTTAAACAAATGGCCTGAGTCTGAGGACCGTTACAACCACCCGAGGCGAGCGCGGAGCTGAGACAGGCTCTGGTATCAGAGCCAAATCTGATTTATTGTGATCTCAGCACATTACCATGATCAGTGCGTGCTGGCTTCTACATTTATAGGCAGCATCTTTTGCCGTTTTCTTCCCAGTTAGTTCTAATGTGAAATGCAGAGGCTTCTTCGATCTCGTCAGCTTGTTTTAGTCACGTATGCGAGGATGGGAGGGGTCTAAGTTTCGCGCTGTACAAACACTCCCACTGTCCTGCTTTCCACAGTAAACCTTGTTCATTAAAATTACCTCATTATGCTAATATAACCACACTCCAGGTGCCTGTTTGCTTCTCTGGAAATGACTTTAAAAGCAAGTTAGAGGTGTATAGATCTAAGTTTCTTGGAGGGTCGGTTCTCCAGGCTGCGGCGAGTTTTAAATCTTTAATAGTGCAGCAGATTATGCTCTAAATTGTGTTTATTTGCACACCAAAGCTCATGTTATTTCAGTCTCAGACTCCTTTAAGGCATAAACATTGAGGTGCAGACCTAAAGACCAGTTTACACACATCTGTGATGTGACGTAATGGTGTTTGTTTGGCACTTGTTTACATCCATAACTATCTAAAGGGAGAACACGATGATTTGATTTATATTTGATGTAGTAATGCCGGTAAATGTCAGGGAGTGTCTCTGTGGACGTTTTAATATATTACCACCCACTCGACATTTCCAGGAGCACACACACGTCCCTACGTGCGCGTTGGCGGTGGCTTGGACTGAATACGCCGCTTTAATCCCTGCTGTTTATCAGGAATCAGAATCCATCTGACTCCTGCTGTGATTGATGCCTGTACGCGGGGCGGGGGGTCTGGGGTGGCCTTGCTAATGCTTTAGGTATCACGAGGGATTATGTGATTTACCAAAACCTGCCTGGGCTCCTGAGCTGCTGCGTGGCTGCCTGAGAGGATTGTTCCGCCGCTGTCTGTAATCACCGCATGCAGGAGAAGCTCGTGCGTTTAATCGCAGGCTCTCCCGCCGCTGCTTTTGTTGCGATACTTGTCAGAAGAAGAGTTAAATATGTAACAGAGTGCTGGAGTTTTCTTGCCAATGAAAGATAACGTGCTGACTCTAAAAGAAATTTTTAAAAACTGCATTGCGATGATGACATCACCCATCTGAGTGCTTATTGAACAAAAATGTACGTCAAGGAGCTGCGATGGCAATGAAACCAGGGAACAGGCGATAGAAATGTCTCTAGTGGGAGGTAGAACTGTCTCGTTTGGCACCAAGAGGTGCAAACTGGCGACTGGACAGGATTTATGTGCAAGAGCTGTTTCACAAGATAAATGTGAGACAACAGCCAAGACAAAAAGAAGGATGCCTGATTAGCATTTAAGGTGAGGTGGGTGTGAGGAGGAGAGGCCCGTCTGAGATCTTTTCATCATGTGCTGAAGAAAAAGCCTGGCAAAAGGTGTGCTGACAGGAAGCGGAGCGCCGTGATTGTGCTGAGGACAGCAGGAGCGCAACAACAACAGAAGGATAAATCGCTTCTCCCAGAACCGCGGAAAACCTGAACTGGAAATAAACCAGTGGGACTCCTCGCGCCTCGCTAATGACCTGCAGTGATTTTTGCCAAAAACCTTTTTGTTTTTCACGTCCTAGCTACTTACATCTGCACTCTAGAGTTATTTTTAGCCGCTCTGTGACATTAAGAATTACAAAGCTGGAAGGACTGATGAGAACAAGTCTGAACCATCTCCATTTACTGTGTTTGTTTTGTCAATATCAAGCCTAGCGGGCTTCTGTCTGGGCTACCCGCTGTCCCTTACAGCACGTCAACGCAGCATGGGATCATCACTCTTGTCAATATCTCAGAAATCCAGAAATCTGTCAGTGTTGGGTATTAAAAATCCTCCTGAAGGAAAGGCTCTAGTTTATCACAGGGAATCAGCAGCCTGGAACTCGTCACATGCCGTCCTTGCCTGCTTCATTTTGATAAAAGGCCATGTTTGCCAAGGATAGATTCAACCCCTCCCCGCATGCTGCTAAATGGCTTTTTGGAAAATGCCTGAGCCACCTCAACACCAGAAGCCAGCGAGGTGACGCTCGCAGATCACTGAGAAACCACTGAAGTTAGACCGATCACTCTTTCTGTTGCTACCTGTCAGACGGAACAAATTGAATTTGTCTTCCTCCGGTGCCTTGTTGGAGCTCTAAACAGCATATTAGTGGCTCTACTTATCAAAGCTGTCAAAGCAAAGCTGTTTGGCTGTGAACCTGGGAGACTGGGATCAGACTGTCCCTGATGCTGTACATTCGTTAACGGCTGTCAGTGCTAACAGAAAAAAAGTTTACTTTACTTTGTCGATGGCTACACCCGTTCATCTGTGGTGGTTTTTTTAGCGTTTCTTTTTTAGTTTAAGCTCTAGTTGTTACATATATACTTTGGGAAATCAAGCAGCTTAAATTTGAAACTGAAAACTAAACTCGGGTCCACCTTTCAGGCTCCCCATTGTGCTCTGCTTCCTGTCTGCTCCTGTCTGCATCCCCATCCTTCAGATTACTGCTGTCCCTCCCCCTGGAGAGCTGAGGTGAGAACTTGAGTGATGTCCCTGTCCGAGAGCGGCCCCTCTCGCTTTTACCATGGCCCCCCCATCGCGCTCCCAGCGGGAAACCCCTTTCGCCGAGTCTGCGGCTACAGTGAAGGATGCACGTGGCTGCCAAAGCTTAAGAGCTCTCCAAAGGTGGAGGTGGTGTTATCGTCAGACTGCTTCATGTGGAGGTCATCGCAAAGCTAGCAGAGAACCCAACAGGACATGGAGGAACAGACACAGGGCTGCGTGCATCTAGCAAAACCCTGAACACTTGAGAAAATGGAATCCACCACAAGAGAACTTCTTGATAGAATAATATGTTCATAAATATTCATTGATAGAATAATGACCTGTTGTGTCAAAGGACCATTGACCAAGGTCAATGTCACAGACAAAAGGGAGTGAGTGTGTGTGTGTGTGTGTGTGATGTGTGTGTGTGAATGTGTGTGTGTGTGTGTGTGTGTGTGTGTGTGTGTGTGTGTGTGCATATAGTCGCTCTTTAAACTCATGTTCTTAAGTATTATCCTAATATAGACCTAGCCCAGTTCTGTCAGCCAACTCTCTGCTTGTATCTAGTTATGCTACATCTAATAACATAAAATATCAACACAGAGTGTCAAGTGGCTGTTGTAAGTGATTTAGATCAAAAAGCAGAGCGAGTGGAGTGGATTCATTATCTATAAATAACAGCATCTCAAGTCCTTCATCTGTGTGCGTCACATTTCTCGCTAAAGTCTCTGGTGGTGGTGTTGGTGGTGCGCTAACACTTACTTTTGGAAACTGCTTGACTGGTATTAGAACTTTCTGGCCCAGTTTCATGTTCTTGTTGATGACAACGTCGATGAACTTCTCCTCTTCCTTCCCCTCGTCTTTCTGGGTTTTTTCGATCTCTAGAAAGAGGACGAGAAACCGGTCAGCGGTGACCAAAAGACAAAAGTCTGATGTGTCGATGATGTGGAGTGCTGTAAAAT
>CAAE01014785.1:230580-321493 GCA_000180735.1 Tetraodon nigroviridis
TTCACGGGAGAGTGCGCAGGTTCGAGGCGTCGTAGGGAGGTGAGACAGAGCAATCTCCATCTGAGACACGTTTCACAGGGCTTTTCAGACACACAGTCAACACTGAGATAAGAACTGCGAGAATTTAGCTTGAAACTCGATTGTGACTTTTGCCACAGAGACAGAAAACTACATCTATTCATCTCTGAATGTTCAAACGTCTTTGTATGTTCAAACATAGATGCTCCACCTTTCTTTTTCAATTACAGGGCTGCATAAATCTTTATGCTGCCAATCTGGGGGGGGGTGAGTTTGGCAACAGAACGCAATTAAAGGAGTTTTATCAGAGTTAATAGTATCAGGGAGATGGAGATATCTTTAGGCTTCTCCCAGGGGAAACAGAGTGCAGACATTCTGAGAAAAGACATTAATATTAATGCATCGCCTAGCAACATGCCAAGACTGGGTTTCACCCTCCCACCAGGCGTCGTCCTCAAAGCTGCTCTGATATGCTGCGAGATTTTGATTTTAGATTGTTCAGTAAGGCCTTCAGGCTAGAGCTCAGGTTCCCGACTCCTCTCCCACCAGGAGGGGTCTGGAATTCCAGGTCCTGGTCAAGCAACAGGCTGCACTGCACAGCAGGTGTAACGAGCTGAAGACCGGGACACTTTACCAGTTGAGGGAGAAAATAGAACGCTGGAGAAAGTTGTTCCGCCACACATCGCGTGGCGCTTTTTAACACAGATCCACTGACCCGTCACATCAGCTGCAGACACTCCAGGACCTATTGATTTATTTATTATGTTTTAAGAGCCACCACACAGAACACAGCTGTCCTTTAGTTGAAAATAACCCTCTTTCGTGCAGAAAGCTGAAGTAATATCAAATGATATCAGACTCACCATCAATTCTCGAGTGATAAACTACTATAGAGAGTTATTCCTTAACACAATTAACTAGTGGCGATCTTTTTTGACTGTGAGTGCACATCCAAGTCTCTATTAGAAAATAAAGAAAATATATAGCTCAAATACTCAAAACCTAAAAAAACCCATCATTAATCGAAATACCCTAATGTTCCTCCACACTCCAAACATTCCTGTCATACTTTCGTTTTTTTCTGTAGTCAAATTCCATGCTGCTTCTGAGGAATGCTCTGTAGTTTTAAAACCCACTTCTGCTTCTCTCTTTTCTAGTTATTCCAAAACATGGTAACTTGTCAGACTCGCTCACGTTGTACATTTATTTACAGTCTGCTTCTACAAACGACGCCCTCCCCCCTCTCCCCGACACCGTCCCAGCTGTCTTTTTATCAGAAATGGATTCACTTAAAAGGGGCTGTATGATTTAGGCCTCCACATTTAAAATTCATAAGCTGGGCAGCTTTAGTGGGATTATGCATGAGCGTGTGCTGTAGTTTGAAAAAGGGGCAGGCATTTGGGTCACTTTAATCACAGTTTCATCGTCGGGGTCAGAGGCACATCGTACATCTTTACACCTTCACAGCACAACAGCAGGTAATTTTACCAAACTGGGGAAGGTGCAGCTTGCTGACCTCGGAGTAAGGAGGTTCCCGGTTTGATTTCAGGGTGGGGGCCTTCCTGTTGTGCTGTTTGCTCACTGGGGTGGCTGGGTCGTCTCTAAGGGAGGACCCTGACCTAACTTCTCTGCTATAACCCAACTCCAACTAGTGACTGACAAGAGCCCAGCAGAAGTGGCTGTTTCCGGAGAATGAACCAGCCTCTCTGCCTCTGATCCAAATGATCTAAATCACTGAGACAAACCTGAAACATAAAGTTCATTTATCCAGCAGGAGGTAAAGAGGACATCCATCAGCAGACAGCACAACAGGGAAAAGGTTAAAGCTACTTCACATTACCGCAATAAGGAGGGTCGCTTCCTTCCCCGTAACTGATTACCGATGATAGCAAAGCGCTGTGAGCCGGGGCTTCTGTCATCTAAATATGGAAAAATAGCCCTGGTTCAGCAGTCGGCTAATAAAAGCAGCCTGGGTTCATCACTGCTGTCACTGTTACAAACAATACGCGTGAAACCAGAGTCGGCTGCTGTCTCCCAGGCGTATACCGCCATCCAGATACTAATTACACAGGATGTCATGGTAGCTTTAAATGTTCCAGGGCGTCCCGGCGCCACTCCGCATCCTAAACTTTTAATTAGCTCAACGCAGACGTGGAGTGAGCGATCTCCTGACATGTCAACAAACAGAGTGAGGCGGGTGGAACAGGCGTTCAGACGCACGGCGGAGCAGCGGCACGCTTTTCACGCTAAAACAAATTCTGTGAGCGCCTGAACCTGCAGGTATTTCTGAAACTTCTTACCCCAATGTGCTGCCCAGAGGCCAGAAAAGAAATGGAGACCAACTGCAGTCGCTCCCAACTTTGAGCAGTTTTCACCGGAGTAACACCAGTGCAAGAAGGAATGTTTTATGTGCCGATCACAGTGCTTTAGCCGTGCTGGATGTTGTTTATCGAATATATCTCGAGGCCATGCAGTGCTCTACAGAAACAAAGGGAAAAAACGGACACATGACATTTTGAATGTATTCGTCCGTATTCCATGAATTGTATTAGCTCTTCATTTAAACCTGCATCAGCAAGTGCAGGTCCGACTTCTTTGCTTTAATAAAGGATTGATGCTAAATAATCGAGATGCAGCGTTTTCTCTCCTGCCTCAGCAAATGTCTGAGCTGATCCACCTGAATCTTTAGATTAGCTGCAGCTTTGGCAGCTGCTCCTGGCTGCAGAGGACGCTGGTCATTTGGTTTTCACCTCTGACCAACAGTCAAAGCTAATATTTTGTGTTGCATCCCATCAATCAGCTATATAGCATATATTTTGTGGGTTTGTTTTTTGTTTTATTTTTTTGGGTATCAAAATAAATCAGGAAAGATCCTGTCTGCCTTCTGGGTCTGCAAATGCTGCCTCAACAATACCTTTTCCCTTTAAAATCACCCTAAGACTGCTCCCTGCCTGAACCTAAACGGAAAAGCTAACGACTACAGCAGGCCTGGTATTGCTAACCTGACCTCAACCTGCAAAGCAACTAAATAGCTTTTAGTTCGAGCTCATGTGATGGTTTTTAGTTTTGAACGTCTCCATTTGATGTGGTTTGGTTGCTTTCGTCCGTTAACGCTGCTCCAGAGCGTTTCGGACAGTACGGTCAGCACCAGAAACAGCCGCTACACACACTTTATGTGTGCTGCCAGTGTGACCACACACATTGAGTGTGAGTCACGGTGTCAGAGCTGTGACCTCTTGAAAGAGAAACTCTTAACACTCTTAAGAACGACAGAAAAGAAAAAGGCTCAGCTCGGGCTGTCCAGAAATCTCAATTCCACTCTGCCTCCTCCGTTGCCTTGACAAGGTCAGGCAGGCAGCAGGAATTCGTCTCGCCCCCTAATCTGGAGATTACATTCTCGGGAGCCGGGCGAGGCCCTCCCTTCTTCCCTTCTTCTTTCTGCCTCTCTGGCTGCAACCCTGCCAGCCTGGCTTTCCACAGAGAGGTAACGAGCCAAGACCCGCTTACAGCGCAGAGATAATGTCCACGGATTAAGACAGAGAGCCCCTCGAGTGGTGCCTCTTTCATTTCAGCATCCGGCCTGTGACGCGTCATAAATACATCCAGCCAGTCAGACGCTTCGTTCGGCAGATCGCTGCGGAGAGAGCAACTCATACGATCCTAATCCGCCAAGCCCGCCGCTAATGGCGAGAGTTAGACAAATACAAAAGAACTTTTCACCGCAAAAAAACGGGATCTTTAGGAATGTTTCTTTAATCCTCGGGGGAGAGTAAGAAATATCAAAGGTTTTGTAAAAACATCAAAGCCATCTAAAGGAGCCTTGGGGTGGGGGGCCTTTAAAGCACATGAGCAATTTTCTTTCCTTCGAGGGTCCAACGAGTTCAAAGACGCCCAAACTGTTTCTGCCAAGTTTGTCACTGCGCAGGTCGAGGAACTGGACCAGGGGTGGGGGGTGATCTCGTCAGGCTGAGGTTTTGAATCATCCTGGAAAGAGTTCTTTTGTGAAGCAGGTTTTTGGAAGCATCCTGGAGACGTTGAAGGGTGTGTTTGCCCACCCAGGACCTGCCCCTCAAATATCAGAAAACAAACATGAGAAACATGCACTTGTTTGCTCCCAGTTCTGGATGTGATGGCTGCACGTTTACAGCACAGCAAGAAAAACGGGTTTCACAAACAGACTGTAATTGTCAGCGTTGTCTCATCACAGTCACGTATCCATGGATATTTCAGCAGAACACGCTGTAATTTGCTCAAGTCCAGGACTAAAAGAAGCCAAAAGTGCTGAATCTGAGAGGAGTCTGATCCTCAAACAGCCCATATAGGTTAATCGGATTCTAACATACATAATTCACTGTATTTCTTATCATAAAATATTTAGGTTTCACACAATACATTAGAAAACTGAGCTGCTCTCAAGTTTCCAGCCCAAACCTCCCACTGCAACATCCTTATTATTTATTTCTCCTTTTGGCTTCCCGGGGAAAAAAAAAAAAAACAACAGCAACAACGCAAACCAGACCTGATTAATTAGATTTAACGAGTGATAAAGTGAAACTGCAAACACGCATTAGCTGCCTCAACCCGAATGAGAAGAACAAGGATCTTTCCCAGCTGATTGCTGCCAGCCCAGTCTTCCAGGTCCTGTTTTATTTTTGATTTATTTGCTGCAGTTGCTCCAGGACGTTAATGATCCGACTGCTGGTACAACTACCAGCCACACTTTTTGACTTTTAAAATGACAAAAAGTCTTTTGGTCGATGTTCTGCTCCGGGTGTCCCCAAAGATGGAGAGAGGGCAGGTGTGTGTGTGTGTGTGTGTGTGTGTGTGTGTGTGTGTGAGGGAATATTATGCTAGTGCAGGCTGGAACCACAAGCCTGACACTGCAACAAAAGATGGCGGATACCAGAATACATCACTTCAATGCTAGCAGACATTTAGTGCCCCCGGGCTCAGATTACGGATGAATCGGTGTCTTTGTTCGGGGATCGGCGGAGCTGACCGGAACGCTTTCTCTTCATTAGGTTATCTGCAGACCGCTGGTACGGAGAACGGCAGGATCGTGTGTCCAGATGAACACAGAGAGGATAAATCAGGTTTGAATGAACTCGAATTCTTCTGTCTGTCCACACTCATGCTAACCCAGGCCCTTTTTTGGCCGAGGGAAGCATGACAGGGCCACAGCCAGGCCGCTCGTCCATCCGTGAGCACGAGCACGTGTTCATCGGTTCAGACTTTGATTTTGCCTAATGAAGTTTCCCATAAAACAGTCATTAGGCCATTAGGTGGTGGAGGGGGGGATGAAAAACAACACGGCTTAATGTACGTCGTTATCCAAACCTCAGGCTGGATTATCAAAATACACTGAATCATCATAACCGATAATGAGCAGACCGCCACCATTTTTTTGTCTTTTTGGTATTTCAATTACTTGTCGGGTGTCAGTTAAAGCTGCAGACAAATGCTTGAAAGCATGGAAGTGCCTCTTAAAAGCATTGGGCTTTGTCTCACTCACACTTACACACACACAGAAACACACACACACACACACACACACACACTTGTACACGTGCATCCTTGTGCTTCTATTTTTGTGAGGACCTTCGTGTTGGACCCAGACCCTTACCCTGACCCCAACCCTAAACTCCACCCGACCTTAATAAGCCAAACCCAAACCTGACCTGGTGCTTAAAACCAGATCTGGACTTTAAACAGGTCTTTAAAGTTGTGAAGAACAGCCAAATTGTCCAAACACACACACACACACGTTCAGAACAGCCACTGGAAGCTTTGGCGAGTGTGTAACAGATCCGTTGCCCCCGCTCCGCTCCTCATCCTCACCCTGATCCCAGACTGCTCAGCGTTCCAGCTGAGCCGGATCGTTGCTTCCATATTTGGTGCTCGCTGCACAAAAGATGTCAAACAGTTAAAGAGGGACAAAAATGATCAATACCGCAAATCAAATAAGTTTTTCCCTTTTTACTGGGGAGCCTCCCACTGCTGGCGGCTCTAAAAATATCCGCAGCATTTTGTATTTGTACCGTAATGTTGGATTTGGGATTTTTAGCCATAGCTGATGGGATATGGTCACAGTTCAAGTGAAAATGTTTTGATTGAATTTTTACTTATTATCTTTTATTATCAAAGTCAACCATGCTTTTCTGTTTTACTGCAGCCTTAAATTGCAGATAAGCTAAATGTGAATGATTCTACTTTCAGTGAATGTTTCTGCGCAGATCATGACGACATCTTTGTTAGGACATGTCAGTAGAATAGTGGAAACGTCTGGTGTGATGCTGATTGTAGGGAAGGACTTCAGCATTCGAAAGTTTAATTAACATTTGTAACAAAGTGGTAGGGAGCGCTCCTTAAACAGCCCGATGTAATAATAACAGTATATGACCCTCACAGTTAACTGTAATACACCTCCTCACGTACTCTGGCCTCTCTCAAGCATTAGCACACTATTACAGATAAGAGTGGCTAATGGGGTTTTTGAAGAATTCATAACAGCCGCCAGCAAACGACCACTTAGGCCTGCTTATTAGAGGATTAGAGTTTAACGTCATGAAGTGCTCAGAAGAAACATGTAAGCAAAGGAAAGTACGTGCAAGAGAAGGTATCGATCCATCTGGAAGGCAGATGTGATGCAGCATAACCGGAGCGCCAGGAGAGGCCTCGCTGTCGGTGCTCAGAGGAGCGCGCCGTGACGGATCCTGCAGCCGTGAGGGAGCCCTAATGAGTCTCGGAAGGCTCTGAAGAGTGACTCCGTACTGCTTTAATAAAGTACTGGCCAAGCTGCGCAGAGGTGTCTTCTGCTTCCTCAACAACCCTGTTAGAGGACTCGCTAACAACGGCCTAAAAAGTATTAATGGCGCTTGGAAGGATGAAATCAGCAAATTTCTTTCTGCCGTGGCCACATAGCAAAGCGTTAGCTACTGACTCCAGGTCAGTGTTTTTCCAGTCACTAGCAACGACCAGTGTCCCGCTTCACAAAAGACAAGTGTCCCTCTGTCCCGCTAACATTCCCTCTGGCGTTCCAGGAGGGTATTTTAGGGGTCGTTATCTCCATCCAGTCGTTTGTTGCTGCAGCTGTTCACCGGGTTCAGGACGACGTCCGGCTGATGTTAAAAACCGCGCTGGTGTTGGGGGACAGATCTCCCACCTCCGCTTATGTGGCCTAACGAACGCCGATGCTCTGACCATCAGCTGGGCTCTGCGGGGGGCGAAAAGCAACAGCTCTGTTTCGTGTTTACTAAACACGCTTCGTTTCTCTTCCTGTAGCCCTGCGACAGATCGTCCCCACCGAAGCCGTAATGAAGCTCTGAGCCCAGGAGGGTGTAACAGAGATCATTAGGCTGCTTACCGCAAATCTCTGCTACATCCACAAGCTCCGCTTCATGAGCGTTTTCCTGCGTCTCCTATTTCAGATTATTGTGCTGAAATTCTCTAACGGGCTCCGGAGCTAATTAAACAGTTATGTCATTTCCTGCATTCCTTTTGAGCCTCCATCACATGACTGTCAAAAGTTTAATTACAAACGGAGAAAATTACTCCGCAACGATCCAATATTAATTCGACCACGTGATCGCCCCTCGTGATTCTTCGTAATAAACCCACTTTTCATCATTCTTCTGATCAACTTTTGACCTTCAGTTTTAAGATAGATAAATAAATAAATTCCAGATTGAACTGAGCTGAGTTTTTAGTCTTTCATTTAGAAGCATGTTCTCCTCACAGCACAGCAGTTTGGACAGCAGTGAAACGTACTTCAGTGCCTCCTCGGCGTCCCACAGCTGCAGATTGAGTTACAGTAAGCGATACCCTTGAATGAAGACGGAACTGAGACACGCCGCTCTCTTGTTTCCGTGTGCTCACAGCAGAAGCATTGTTCCCTTTCGCCTTTCTCTCTGAAAGTGAGTTTTGCGAGCTCATTTTGGCTGCAGAAAACCCCGGGAACTACAACCCTAATGAGCTAGCCTGTTAGCACAGATGGTAAATGTGTACACATAAATGACTAATTCTTAAAGTGGAATTATATTTACCATAATTGTGTTTTGCATTTACTTAACTGCAAAGTAAATGTCACTTTTCATTTAGACTTACGTTCTAGGTTTGTCGATGGTGGTAGTTAGCGACCAGCAGTAGAAACAGCAGTAGAAAGACAGGTCAAAGGAGTCAGCAACTGTCTGATCTCTGCCATGATGACTGGTTTTAACTGGTCTTGTCCTGACCTCACGTTTCAGTGCCTCTTGTGGAAACGCCATCACACACGCTGTATGAAAGCAAACACAGGAGCCCTCAGCCTTGAATGTGGTGATGAAACGCCGTGTTTCAGGCTTGAGGAGCTTTGATTGGGAGTCTGTCCTCGTCGGTCCTGCTAAATCTGGCACATTTTTTAGTCCGACAGAATTTTTGTCCTTTTTTTTAGCATTGTGGTGATCCTGTGAGCTGTCTTTCTTTGAATTTGCAAACACACTTATGTCTTAACAACAGCCAGGCAATTAAATATCATTCAGAACTGCTTCGCCAGTTTTCTCGGCGAGTCCAGGTTAAAATGCTGAATGCTTGTTTACTTGTTTATTGAATTTACATGTTTACCATGATATATCTCATTTTCTTCTCAGCTAAAGCGCGTTGTGATTACCTAGCACTGAGCTTAGCATTGCTGTGTCATTTTAATGCAAAAAAACCCCATGTTGTCTTGTGCTTTAGAAATGGAGCCTTGAGGGATAATGAATATTTTAGCGGTGTAACAGCAGCAGTACAGTATGCACGACGAAGTAGGTGGTATATAATGCAGCAGTTAACATTAAATATTTGCACGCTTTCCCTTCTGGCTATTGTTAGCGGTGGGTCCAGTCGGACGATCATCTATAATAAATCATAAAAAATGCAGCAGAGCTTTTAGTGTACGCTAACGCTGCACGCCGAGTGTGGAGCGAGGGCGTGACAGAGGGAAGATGCTGATAGAGAGAAGGATGGAAGTCAGAGGCGACATGAACATGGTGGTTAGCAGTGGGCAGCTGGGGCCGACTGTGCTGATGGATTACACCAGCGCCCTCCTGGGTAAACGGACACCGCCGACCCCCCTCCCTCCGCTAACAATGCCTCGGCCTGTATCGTCATTGAAACGTCTCCAAGATGGAGGTGAACATGCAGCTGAGCCACTTAATCTGCGAGTCTTCATTTCTCCCTCAGGCGGTAGACTTTCTTATTTGCCCCCACCCGTAGAAAATCCCATTTTAAACAAGTCCGATATCATTTTCACAGAAATGCGTTGTCTACCAGTTTCGACATTATCCGCAAGTCGGGAGCGTCGCTGAAAAACAAGACAATCCAGCAGAGCATCGATTCGGTCAGGACTAATTGCCGGGAAAAAAGCCCATATTGTTTTCATCTGCAGCCTCTGGTTGTCATGCAGAGTGCAGCCGCGGCTCCTCCGGCCCACTTTGGCATGTGGTTACCCAGGTTTTGACAGCACGGATCATCATTGCCTCTCTGAACGTCCGCCAGCCGTTTTTCGGGACGATGGCGGCACAGTCAGAACCCGCCAAAGGTCACTCTGCTCAAGAGCACTCTGACTGAATAAGTAATGAGATATGGGAACGTACGACGGTGAAAAGAGCACAAATTAACCCCAAAGCTGACGCTGCTACCATCCTCCCTTACTGATCACACACACACACACACACACACACACACACACACACACGTTTTATCTTAGGTCAGTCCTGTTTTCACGGAACTTTGACGTTTCCCAAATGAATTTATGGACACTAAATCAGGAGAATTTCCCCAGCTTTGCTTCTGAATGCCTAAAGTCTGAACATTACATCATGATCTGGAGAAAAAAGAAAACCCCTGAGATATTCATTCTTTGTATTTCCTGAAATAAGCCCTGAGGCGAGAGCACTGTTAAATTATAGATGAAACAATTATGCCTGTAAATAATTGTAACATCATTTGCATAACAGCTGGGTAATTGCAACAGACCATTTTGGTGAAAAATGTCCTAAATGGCCGTACATTAACACGGCATACCGGGACGTCTCATCAATAGGCTGTTTTATCCTGACTGCTTATTGTGAATCATTTCTCAAGCTTTAAGTAACTGGTGAAGCTAATGGGCTAACAGTTTCACACAAGGACAGTTTAATGTGACATTAAAGTCAAAACTACTTATCATGTATTTTAAGTCTAACCTATTTAGGTTTGAGCTGAATGTCTGATGTTTGAGCCAAACCATGGCTAGGCTAGGATGAAGCTAACCGGCTCCGCCTCTTAGTAATACTTTAGATAGCGTGCTGCTACTTTGCTACATAAATCTACATAACAACAAAAGGAATCAAATTACAATTCTGTCTATCTTCAAAGATAGACTTATTTAAAAATTGTGGTTATGGTTGTAGCTGTTGCTGTTGTTGTGTTATTGGCTGATGGAGCAGATTTGCAGAGTTAACATAGATGATTGACCTTTTTGTGGGGTGGACGCAGACAGATGCTAGCCGAACCACGCGCCTCGTCTTGGTGATTGAATCCATGGTGATCCGTAGCTGAACCTTGCTGGAGGCTGCTGGAGCGATGCTGTTGCTCAATCTGCGTTAGCTGACTCACCCACTGAGCGCTGCCAAGCACTTCCCAGTGAAACCAGTGGAGAAGGACACAGTGAAAGACCAGGAGGGGAAAGAATCAGCCCTTTTGTGTTTGGTCAAAAGCCGGGGTGCCCTGCAGCCACGTTTAGCTCCTGTACTGTGCATGGTCTGCCAGTCCGACAGTACCATTTGCTCAAAAGCACGATGTCGGCACTTAATCAACCGGCACCGAGCTTAACAAGGAGATTTGTTCGCCCTCTTTATTAAAGATATTGAGTTTCCGAGGCTTTCATTCCAGCAGCGGATCTTTTTTCCCATCGTGCCCCATAGGAGGCAACAGACGTGATCAAGTGGCAGCAGCACTGGTGGAAAATAATGGCCCAGTGTTGCCGGACTGGCCTGTGGGCAGAGATTAAGGAAATGAAAAAGAGTTCAGGGAGTTGTTCATATCGCTCCCCCCCTCGCCCTCACTGGAGGGGATGACAATGTGGCTCCCAGCATCTGCGTCTGTGCAGCCCCGCCCACTTTACCACCACCAACTCCTTTGCTCAACGTTTTTGGCTTTTCTTGAACTCTATTTAAATCCTTCTATAGTTTGTTTTTTAAACTAAAGAGACGCTTTTGGGGGTTATTTTCTAAAGGTCTGGCTCGGTTTTTGGCAAACGGACATATTGAATACATTCCTGACATGAGTGGGTGGCTCACTTTGTTCAGGTCGCCATCGCTAAAGAGTGAGCTGCCGCTCCGACTCCTCCACACCTCTAAGAGCGTTCTCAGAGACGCAGCACACGTCGTCTCTGTTAAAGGCAGCATCCAGTCTGCAGACTGGCCTTTTTCTTGTGGAAGCATCTATCAGAGGCAGAGCCGCTCGGGAGGTTCTGGCTGCAGAGGCCAGTTTTTAACCCCTAGATCCTGCTGAGGGAAAATCGCTTCAGCAGCAACCGAAAGCCGAAAGCTGCATCAAGCTGCAGATGGACCTGCAGCTCAGCAGTTGCCTCCTGCTCCCAGTTGGAGATTCGGCTGTTTTCCAGCACCTTCCTTCAGTCTACGAGGTGATTCTCAACAATTGTCTGAAGCCTAATGGTATAAAAAGCTCAATGTGTCAAACCTCAGCTGTTACAATCACTTCTGAACAATTTGCCAAAGTTGCCCTATTTTTTTTAGAGTGATAAATTGTTCCACTCATCTGCGTCTGGGATAATCTGACAGGAATGCGGCAGAATGCTCCCGCCGACACAAAACCGCATCTCCCCTGGTTGCAGCCGCAGCCAGGCTGTCAGGAAGATGAAAACATGCCCGCTTCATCCAGTGCTGTGGGGATCCTGCGGAGAAAAGGGGCAGGCACGGCTAATGGACTACTCTAGGACTCAGTCGGGCTGTTGACTCAGCAGCGCCGGCGGCTGTCTTTTCAGGACGCAACATTTTTATGACAATTTTTCAGGAGAGGCAGCCGCCACACGTTGGGGATCTGAAAACCAACACCTCTGTGGCCAGATTTGGCCGGATTTGCTGTACACAGGATCCAGATTTTGCCCATTTTAAGATATTTTAGAGATAAACCCTAAAGGCTGGCAGCAACACCAGAAGAAAACGCTTGGGTTTTGGCCTTTTTTTAGCAATTTGATTTTATAATCACTTTTGCATTAGCAGCTGGTGAGGATGCAGCTGTGCCATCGCTGCGAGCTTTCGTAGGGTTAAATTCTCTCCTGGTTAATGACATCTCTGAGGCAGCCCTATCAAGAGCTGTCAGCAGCAGAGCAATAAGAAAGATGCAGCAGCTGCACTGATTGACAGACAGGAAATTGAAGTGTCACATGAAACATGTTAACCAGGTTTCTGTCCCGGGTTGTCGCCCGCCGGCTCGTCGGCCGAAACACGCAAAACAACAACAGCAGAGGACCGACCTCGAGAGGAGGATGTGAAATAACAGGAACCGTTTCCCCAATTACTGCCTGCACGCTAACGATGTGCTGCTTAAGGTCGCCAGTTCTGCGTCGTCTGACGGGCGTCAGTGTTACCCGACTCGCATGTCATCTCCGCAGGAGACGTGTGTGAAGGAGACAATCTGTCCTCGCACAGCAGAGACGTGCAAACGCTCCATGACCGTCGTCACCGCCCATGCAGCATCATTAAGAGACGACTGACCACTGCGGCCGAGTTCACCATGGTGACTGTTGGAACAACAGAACTAAACTTTACCGCTTTCTTTGGTCTGCACACAAACATTAGCGGGTGATAAAAGAGATTGAGACCAGACATGAAAGGATGCAGGAAATCGCCCACTGTGAACGCACAACATGAGACTTCGCCTTACCATCAGGCTGACTCCAAGTAGCTTTACGAAAAAAGCTTGTTCTCTTAGAAAGAGATGCGGCGTGGATGCCATATAGCCTGACTATGAAACAACCTGATGTCTTTGAGCAGTAAAATGGAAACGTTAACACCACCGTTCCCACCCAGGCTAACTTTTCCCCTTTCAAAGCATCACATTATTATGGAAAATAAGGCTCGATCTGAGTGCAACCTGAGAAACAAAGAGTTGGTTTCATCTCAAGCCCACTGGGAGCTCTGCTGGTTAGTTTGGGAGCTTTGTAAAACTAAAAGAGAAGAAACAATTAGGCACAATGCTAAAGCGCTATTACGGGACTTTGCACCGGAACGATTATTTGTGCGGCATGTTTATCTTATGAAGAGCGGGCACCTCCTCTCTCCTTCTGGTCCCAGTAGATCTCTGGTGAGGTTTTGTCCTCTGCTGGGACGACCTGTCAGCAGCACCTCATTAATCAGGTCTCAGATCAAATCTCTGAGCAGGACAAAGGAATGCTCAGAGCAAACTTTGTCTAAAGGTCAAGCCTTTGCTGAGGTTGGGTCAGAGGTCAAGACTAGAGAGCAGAGGGGTTTAGGATTGGCTGTCATAGTCTTCGGGTCCTAAAAATCCAGAAATACTGAATTTTCCATCTCTTGAACTTCCAGAAGTTCTGGACCTAGTTAGCACATGATTAGCTGGTTTAGTTCCTCCCCACACACCAGCGGAGCACTTCCAGAACCAGAGAGCACCCTTTGTCACTTCCTAAACGTAAAAACGGAGAAGGTCACACTCAGATGGATAAAGTAACAGCAGGGTGATCTGTATTCACAGGAGGAGACATGGAATGGCCCCCAGGGGCCCAGAGATCTGCTGCTGCTGCTGCTGCTGCTGCTACAGTCGCAGTCACATCTGCAGGAAGTCAATGACCGATGCCAGCAGAGACAACAACGGCTTCTCCTTTGTACAAACTGAGGAAGCATAACCATAAATTTGCGAGCAGCAAATCAATGCGGCCCAGACGCGGCTGGGTCCTGAGAAACGGATCCAAGGGAAACTATTCGATAAGTCCGATCGGAGATGGATCGCCAGGCCCACTGTTAATCATCCGTTCCCAGTGGCGGCGGGAGCCAGCCTGAGGTTTCAGTGAAAGAACGCTGCCGCTGACGTGTATACCAGGCAATCGGGCAGATTTGGGCTCCTGTTATTGGCGTAATCACAACCATTCATCAGATGTGGTCCATTATCGTGGTGACATTAGGGAGGGCGGCGTTGCAGCGCTCTTCCTTCACCGCCACCGCTCCGTCCACTACATCAGCGGCCAGTGGGCAACATGTTCCCTATTTCAGCCCGTATTGCTTCCATGTCAGACCACTGATGGGCTGGATTGAGCTCCTAAGGTTTCCTCCTGATTAATTTGTCCTTTTTTTGTGTGTTTGTTTGAATGAGCGTTGCCATGGTAAGCTAAAACTTCCCCTTTATACTTTAACCACAAGGACAGGAATGTGACTATGCTTACTGGTAATGTTCCCATTACGCACAGCGGCGTCTCCGGAGACTCCCCTTAAACTCGGAACCACTCAATCATGACGAGAGGAACCCGCCTCGCAGTGAAATGGGTCATACCATACTTTAAATAAATATGATAATGAGGCAGACGCCATTGCCATCACCAGGGGGTTATTTGCATTATGTGAGGGGAGAACAGGAGGTGGGTTTGAACCGAGAGAGGTTGGGAGTGGGAGGCGTTCTGCCCGTGAGTGGGTTGCAAGGTGCGCTGAATCGGAAAACGGCGGAATAAATAAGAAACTTTTTAAACGGTGGAAAGCTGATTAGCATCGAGGGTCACTGCTCGCCCAGATTACAATGTTTGTGCATAATTACACATAATTAAAAATACCACTTTACGTTGATGATATTGAGGAAATAAAATGTTTAGAAGAATGCACAGAGCTCATTGGCTAGTGTGTGTTTGGCAAGCGCAGAGATTAGAAAGAGATTACCAGATTACTGGTGTAAATGCTGCGTTGAACACAAGATTCTAACGTGGCATTTTAATCATCTGAAAACAAAAGTAATAACATTAAAAAAGCAACAGACTGAGACTCATCTGTGAATTTGAGGCCACAATTTTATTATTTGAGGAAAGAAAGTGAATGGAAACAATGGAGAGCTTTTTAGCTAAACCAACAGAGGCCAGAACATCTGAAGCAGCAGGACGGGGTTCCTCTAAGATGCCCTTCCTCTCAGCAGGAGTCTCCATTATTGTTTGGCAGCGTTTGCGTCACTCTGGGGTGAGACGAACGTAGCCCTGAACCCCCATACTTGGTTCCTGCTAGATACTGATTGATAATCTGATGCCTGGAGGCTCTAAACTACAGATTCATTTATGGGCACACTAGATGATTTTAGACTATTCAGATTTCATTTTTGAGTTGAATTGTTGGGGTATTTATTTATTATCTACCTGCTAGTAAATCCAGATTAGACGTGGCGCTGTCCGTGGTGCTGATCCAGCAGCCGTAGCAGCACCGCTGCAGCGGACCGCGCCTCCTGTGTTGGTCTCTCATGTTAGGAACCTGCTGATCCTGAAGTCACAGATTTTCTGACGTGTTTCCAGCTCACATCGGATCCCTTAAAGAGCCACTGCTCTGATTCCCGGCCATGAAATGCAATCCACTCCCCTGGACGTCTCCTTCATTCTGTCTCCTTATCAGCCCCTCCAGGAGGAGAAGCTGTCAATACGACAGAAAACCAGTCCTTCCCCCTGCTTCTGGTATCAGCCTGCTCCATCTTCACACAGGACCCTGCTCAGATAGCAATTAAACCCCCCCACCGGCCCTTCAGAGGGTGAGGAGGACGTGTAAGAACCACAAATCTATAAACTTGATTTCTATCCATTCACCTCTCGCAGCTTCCCATTGACGCATCAGCCTGGAAGGTGTTGACTGTGTGGCCTGCGTGCTCGCTGTAATTACCATCATCTTTGCCCGAGTTGTATTACACGTGACGGGCCGGCATCGAGCGCCGGATCTAGTGATCCCGTCGCTAATGAATGAGCTGCCTGATCCAGATCATATCTGCTGAATGTGAATGACAAGAATATTGTTCCACAGCCCCACTGAAAATACAGCATTTCTCTGTCTGAAACGCGCTCTTTAGTGTGCCCACACTGGTCCAGCACGCAGAGACGGAACCGACTCCACAGAAGCCAAACAAACCTTTCCTGTGGCCTAACGATGGCCAGAGAGACGCAGATTTAACGAGGAGACAGACACAGATCCACTTCCAGGTCGGACTTCTAACAAGCCTTTTACTGAACCGGTCTTGGGTCAACTTTTAACAAGAAGTGCAGAGCTGCACACGTGAGGCACCGGCCGGATGCCACACACTGGCAGGAACACATCGTTAACAGGGAAAGGGAGAGGATGGGGCTGTTTGTTATTTCCTGGTTTGACTCCTCGTTGTGGTTAGCCTGTAATTAGTGTTTTACAGCCAGTAAAACCAGTTGTGGTGTGTTAGAGGCTGATGCGAAACACCTGTAGCATTTATTTAAGGGGAATAGCTGACTGTTACAGGCCTGGTTCTGATGATCCCATGAACGGAGAATGATATAAATATTTTACACGATTAAGCTTTAATACCTGTCTCTTTAAATAGAGCAAAGGAAGGCTCCCCTGGCGCAGGTGGGGAACCGGCACCTGTTTCTTCTCCTGTCTCAGTGTGTTACCAGATAAATTTCTCTGACTCCAGTAATCCAAAAGCTCACCGCGCTTCATTTACAGACATCCTACTGGCCTCTCTCATTAAAGATTCATACCCGCATCCAAAGCACACGCTCCATTCCAGCGAGGCACGCCAGCTTTCAGAGGAAATTAGAGACTTTTTAGCTACATTTCTGCTGCAACTCAACCGGAATTATTTAGATCACCGTTTATGTTGCTGTTGATCTGATCTAAAATCCTGCAGAGCAGACAGACGGCAGCTCGCTGCGCCACAAAAGAAGCTCTCAAAGCCACAGTCTCACCACTCAGTCGTCCCGCAGAATGGCATCATTTCAGGTATTTCTAGTCGCTGCTGTTGAGGGTTCTGGAACTTTGCTGCTGAAATCAGCATCGAGTGAGCTACGCTTGATTTCTCTGTTGCTGTTCTTTGAGACGCATTCAGATCTGCAGGAACTGAGCAGGACAGTGATGGAAAACAAGTTCGTTCTTTGATATAAACACATCAGAGGGAAGGTCATCCTGATAAAGGAGCCACACACCAGGAACCACCGAAAGAGGGAAAACAGGACAGTAAAGCTCAACAAAGCTAAAGTTTCTCGGCAAACAAGCTTCAAGCCTTCGTCTCTGAAGAGCTTTCTGGGAGCCACAGCTGCTGAGCTCCGTTTCCACATTTGGAAAAGGTGTGTGCTCAGACGGGAGGCCGGATAATTTTCCCATCTGAGAATGGAGAGAATGATAAATTGCCTAAAAACCCAGGAATGAAAAACCACGGCTCTGCAGCCTGCAGCGATTTTATTCCCCAGTGTCACCATCGTGTTTAAAGGGTCCTCAAATCCGTCATATTGCCACTAACACGGCATTTACCAAAAGTGTGTGTGTGCTTTACGCCATCTGTTTATGAAGCAACAAGCTCAGGCAGACACTCTGCCAGCAAAAGGCACGAGGTCCCGGGCTTATCTCCGAAGAGGTGTGTGGCTGCTCCTCCGCACCGGCGAGGTGGAACCGTCAACATAATTAAATTGAGTTGGATTACACAAAATGGATCAGATCAGTTGGGAAGGCGGAGAAGCTAATCCAGTGCAATCCACTCTATTGAGGCGCCAACCACACAAAACGACTTAAATAAAGGAGAGGAGAGAGAGGCGGCGGGCAGATCAGGAGCGAGGCAGAAGAAATCAAGTATCACCAGATCTGGGACAGAATGCAAGGCCCAGATTAAACTGTTTCTGGTGCTTTCTGCTGCTTCCAGAGTGGAGAAAATAAATAAAGGATGAATTCACACCAGCGTTCACACATGTCAGTCCTGGGGGTGATCTTTCCAAGACAACAGCACAAAGGCAAACCTGGAAGGCTCTCTTCAACCATCTCCTGCTGCCCTTTTGTCTTTTGTGACTGACTTTGGTACAATCCCCTACAAACAACCTTTCCCAGGGGAAAACGACTCCCGCCTTCTCTCCATCACTGGCTACTCACGCCAGCGCTGCCTTTTTTTCATCCCATTCCATTCCTTTGTCTCTCAGCCTCGGGCACAGTTAACAGACTGGCACAGCGTGACTTTCCTTCATCTTTTTCAGCTAATCCAGCCTAATCCCGTTCAGTCCGCGTCCCGTTTTGGACAGATTACAATCCAATAAATGATGATCCAGCAGGGAAACTCCTCTCGCCCACCCTGAGTATAGCAGAGGAATGTCTGATCGTCCACTGGTGACGCCACAGTGGGTTACCTGTCAATCACGGGGTTTATCAACCGGTCGGGCTTTTGTAGGGTGGTTATAATGCTGTCTGCCAGCAGGGGCAGCCAAGAGGGGAATTCATGTATAAAAGCATGTGTGAAAAAACAACACATGATAAAGTCATAGAGTGATCAAATATTTATATTGACTCTTTAAATGAAAAACTGAGGAAGTTCACCCTGCAGGCTGGAGACCCAGAATCATAGAAAATGGAATATTAGCTTTAGCCCCCCCTCGCAGCACCTGCATTATTAAAGCGGCTCAGCTGCTTGCTTTCATCGAGCCCCCACTTGGACTGGCGTAGCAGACACCTCAGTGTGGCGCGGAGGCAGAGGAGGAGGAAGCACCTTCCTGCACCATCTGAAATATGAATGCAGCGTTTAGAGCGGAGCAGCATGCTGGACATGGACGCCTGGCAGCTCCACCGCCACATCAGCAAGTCCAGCCCGCGGCCAGCGTAGCACCAGGTGCACGCTTGATGAAGGTGCCCTTTATAGCGACACAGAACTTCCAAACCAGCTTCCAGGAACCAGCTTTCAACCATGGTCCACAGAGTTGATGATAATGAAGATGGGTCAGAGTGACACCAACAACACGGCTCTGGGGGGCACCGAGACACTTGACCCACAGCTAAAAGCCTCTTCATGCAAACCTGTTCAGGTTAAAAGGTCTAAAACCTCCTCAGCCACAGCTCTTGCTCCCCTTCGCCTTCCCTACCACCCATCCTCCCCTGGAACCAGTCCGCTTTCATCCTGAGGTGACTGACTCCGGGGCCGCGGCTGCAGCTCCACCTGGCCCTGTCAGCCAGCGAGCATCCTTCCCCATCACGCCGCTCTGCCTGCCTGTGATCGGACGCCAGCAAAGGCCGAACACAGCTAAAAATAACGCTGCTGCTGTTGATGGGCTGTGAGGATTAACGATACACGTGTGTCTTCATGGAGTTGCTTTTAGAATATTGTTTTTCTTTGCATATGAGGTTTCTGGAGCCAGCGAACTGATGCAGATATCACGGCGGACCCCTGCTGTGAAGCCTCCAATTAAAGACACAGGTTCCAGCTCGTGTTGCAAGTTGAGGTCAGGACACCCAAACTGGGCCAGAGGTCCTGCAACATTCAGGATCGTGCTCCCACACAGAATCCCGTCTCTAAATCTTAACAACCATCTTCCATGCGCTTTTAAACTTCTTCCCTTTTTTTTTTTTGGATATGCTTCCAGTATTGATCTGATGCATCTTTTAGGAGGTTCTGTTCAAAGCGCATCTCAGCTTCAGAAGCCAAAGTTGTTTAAAGAAAGTTGCACGTAGCAGCATCTTAGTTCCGGTTATTTCCCGTCTGTATCTGACGGTTTTCTGCGTTAAGCACAACCAGACAACAAAAAAAAACATTTAAAAATATAGGAAATCAATACTAGATGTGTTTATTTCCACTGACATCAGCTGGGAGGTAGCATGTTGCTTCTACAGGACGGTTTCGTGCCTCGCTGCCTCTTTTTTCACCACGTGGACTCTTTCTTTACTTTAGCTCCGACTGTTTCCTCTGGAAGCGAGGAGCTCTTCACAGGGGCAGCGACGTGTTCCTTCTGGGAGAAGAGCTCCGCTTATCAAAGCCTGTGAGCTCCCAGCACAATGCCCATCTACTTCCTCCTGAATGAAAACTCTGCAGGCCTGCGCTAATCTCGTATTTGCCGCTTCCACACAGGCAAGTCTGGCCGCTGGAGCTCTGTTCCCAGAACTCATCAGCAAGATGGCAGAAGAAGGGCTCTATTAAGCCGCATCACGTTCCATCTGCTGTGCTAGACAGAGATAACAGTATTTACAGTTTGAAGTTGTGGCAGACCAAACTTGTTTTGTTTTTTCACTGTGGAGTTCTGCTCATTTCTGAAAATGACACAGATCCATCCTGCCAAGAAGCAGTTTGCAAATCCAAGAAATATCAGGGAGATTCTTTAAAGGAGCCATCACCAGGAAACGGAGCTGAAATTAGTCTGGTTTGTTCATTCAGCTACTTTAAAAAGCTTGTTACAAGTTTTTAAATTAGCACTAAGCAAAACTTTTCCTTTCTGGTGCATTAGAGGACCAAGAGAGGCGTGAAGGTTCACGCACGATGCAAAACTGCAAAATAAGAGAAAAAGTGACTGTGCAGCTCTTTTAGAGATACTGTAAATATTCCAGCACAGAGCCTCAGAGTAGATCTTTCTAATGATCATATCTAAGCAAAAAAAATATTTTGGTTTATGATAATAATTGGTCCGAGGGAAATTAGAAACAGAGAGTGACACAGTTTAGTCATGCAGTCGCCTTCATCGTCTTCCTCTTCACTGCAAAAGAGACTCAATATTTTCTTAACTAAAGCCTCTAAATGAAATAATTCTCTGCATTATCACAAATTAAGTATTTTATTAACCTGCATACATTGCGTGGGGCTTCGCTTCCAGTTATGTCCTGTTATTATTATTATTGTGATTATTGTTATTAATTATTAGTAGTAATTATGATTATTGTTGTTGAGATAGTTGTTATTATTAATTTTAATGAAGCTCAGGAATGAGCGCAGAAAGGTGACAGAGGAAAGTTCTGGAGAACTACAACCAAAGTCCCCTGAAATCAGCGCTTCCTTTGCGGCGGCAGCCCGGCCGGAGCTGCTCGGGCGCGGCTGTCAGGAACCGAAGTGTCTCGGTGCCGAAGCTGCATCTGGAGCCTCGGCGGAATGAGCTACAGCACCGACTGTGTACAGACGGGCGGCTCGTCGGGTTCCTCCAGACGGGGCTCAGCGGCGTGTGTGTGCTGGAGCGGCGCTGGAGCGGCGCTGGAGCGGCGCACTCGGGAGCGCGTCCGCTGGAGCGGCGCTGAGAGCGGCGCTGGAGCGGCGCTGGAGCCGCTGCTGGAGCTGGCGCACTCGGGTGCGCGTCCGCTCCTCCCACGCGGAGAGCCCAGCGGGGCCCAGCGGGGCGGCTTCCCGGGGCTGACTCAACAACTCCTCCAGGTGAAGGATGTGGGGAGCTTTCATTAGAACGTGTCGGTGTCCCGGCTTCCTTTTCAAACTCCATTTCATCCTCGTCCGCCGCTCCGGAGCAGCAAACGCGCACTTGGGTGACCGTGAGATTTCCGTGTTTCACGCGTGTGGCTGGAAAAGTGCCGCTTCCAGCCAACCCAGGTGTTTCATTGGTCACTTTCAAGCCACTTGTTTCTCCTCTGCATGTTTTTAGCTGCTGCTAAAACACCCAAAGTCAAAGCATTTCCTTGGACGGAAGTTTGTTCTGCAGGAGGAGCAGCCAAACCTGCCTCCCTCCGCCCGGAGATGCTCGGGGGAGCCTATTTTAACGCCACCAAACAGGAACCTGGGAGCCCCAGACCTGTTTTTAGGAGCTGGTAGGCGGTTCCGGACTCGTGTTCCCAGCAGAGCGACACCAGCCCGGACCTCGCCCAAGTCTCCCCCCGCGCATTTACTTTATTTGTTATTTCATCTGGTTATTCGCTCGTTTATTTCTTTCCTTTACCTTGCTCCAGTAGCCGTAGGGAGTGCCGAAAAGACGGGTCCAGCGTGTCCCTCTCTGCCATGAGCTCCGGCAGGTACTTTTCGCTCTCCATCGCGGGCTTTTTCGCTTCGTCTCCAAATGAATCGACTCAAGGATAAATGCGAGTTATTTTCAAACACATAAAAAGGTCCAAGTGAGCTCCGAGTCTGTCTGTGATGGGTGACAACACCGCTGGCGCTAGAAGAGCATCCCTCGGCCGCGGCGCGCACGCAGGTTTAACTGTGGCCGCGGGCGTCGATCCCGATCCGAGCGTGGTTCAGCGCGCACAGACCCCCGCTACGCATCACAGCCGGGTCCCGCTTCCTCTCTCCTCTCTCCTCTCTGCTCTCTCCTCTCTGGATGGATGGATGCGTGGAGGGATGTCCGGACGTCGCCGCGGTACGCCGAGTGCGCGGAGTCCGGCGGACCACTTATTGGCTCCCCCAGCCGGCGGGAAGGGGCGGACTGTCCGCGGTGCTGAAGCAGGCTCCCGACGGCCTCTGTTTTTGTTGGTTAAATATTAAGAACTAATTAAGATTTACGTTTAAAAAAAAGATATGCTATGGGTATGTGTGCTTTTTTAAGTAGTTATTTAAATTGAACTTTTACTAGTTTGTTTGTGTTTTGAACGTCTAAGTTTATGGTGTTTCACCAGGAGCGATGGCTAGAAAACCAGATATTCTCTGGATGGCCAGAGCCTTTGAATTGTAAGCGAGGCGTATGGGTGCACTGGTCTGTACTGGGGCCTGGTTACATCCCACCTCCAGCAGTGGCTGCTGTTTCAGATGGTCATCAGATCTAATTGTCTCCAGTCTATCATCTTGATCTTTGTTGCTACCGTCATGTATACAGAGCAGCCTGGCAGCACATTTAGCTTTTAAAATATGCAAATGCAGCAATGAATAATACACTGCCACACCAGTAAGCTAGTGCATATCTCAGGAGGCTGCATCATTGTTCTGTATCCTCATTTAAGCGACTGATTATGACACTGTGACTCCTTGTCTTGCTTTTAATTGTTGGGACACCGTGTCAATACACCTCAGAAAATCCAATCACCTTCTCACAGGTCAGACATGTTTTCCTCTGGGGCGTGTTTATGAATACATTAGGTCAGAAAACACACAAAGGCCAGGATGTGCTGCGTTTTCTGCATTATTAGTGACGCTGCTAAGAGGCAGATGTCAACTTTAACCATCCCACACACACACACACACACACACACACACTCATCAGACATGCTGAGTCAGGCACTTTCTGGAAACTTACAATGAAGGCAAAAGTGCCTTTGTGAAAGACTCGGGGAGCTAAATGTTAGAAAAATATAGCATTCGTTGTTTTGGTGTCAGGAAATGTGGGAAAAAAAGATAAGAATTCTATCAATATTTGTGGAGGATGCTGAAGTTGCCCCAGGTGGGCGGCTATCTGTAGGCTGATCAGTGCTGGTTATATAATTGAGATTTTTTTTTTCTTCCTTCCTTTCCTTCTTTCTGTTTCAATAAGTTGGAGAAAATGTGACCCAGAGGCTAAAAAAGCTAAGATGGGTTTATGTATATTTATCAGCCGTACATTCTCCGTGAACTTTGGAGGGTGCTGTCATTTGGTTTGCTTTTGTAGCCTGATTTGTGCTCTGGAATCATCGCCGTGGGTGTTGATGATGTGTTTTTAAAGAACTTTTGAAAAAAAAAAAGCTAGCTTGGAAAGTAACACGGTTGAAATATGAAAATGTTTCCACCAGGACAGCTTCTAATCTGCTCTTCCACTGTTAGCAGCGACAAACGCCGCTCACATGCTGCGTCCGTCCTAAGTTGTGTTCAGGACATTGTTGCAGATTTATTCAGCTCGGCTTCTTTCTGAGCTCTTGTTAGAGGCGCTTTACCACAAAGAGAAAAGTAATATAAATCAGCTTTGCTTGGTAATCTCTCCCAGAAACCATTAAAAAACAGCTCAAATGCACTAATCTCCAAGTCAGAAGAGAGACCTATTAGTAGACACGCTTGCCATCTGTTGCTCTTCATCCCCGTACAAACGAGCTGGTCCTGATGTTGAGTCAGCATCACAGGTGCCCTTCAAGATCTGCGCCGTGTTTGGTTGGGATTCATCCAGACCACGCTCAAGGACATGTGGTATACGCGCCATGGCAACAAGGCATGGCGCGGGGAAAGCTTTGATAAATGTTCTGTTGGATGTTAAGCAAAGAAAATTAAAGATGATCCATCGACGAAGGTTCATTTTAATCATGGCTGCCAACTTATGTGCCTGTCAGTGTCTCAGCCTATTAAACAGCGTTTTGGCTCTCGCTGGGATGTCTTGGCAGCATTCAGGGTGTCACAGACAGTCCAAGAAGAAATGGTTCTGATTAGAACCTATCGGAGTTTTGGGCTTGTCCTCACAGGAGGACACATCCTTGGAACTGAGGAGTATTTGAGCACTTTGGGTTTTATTTATAATCGTAGGTTGTAGTAGAGTATTCTCAGATCCCTTCCCTATTATGTGTGGGTGCCAGCGCAAACACAGAAGAACCAAAAGGTTTCTCTAGAGGTCCTGGAAAGATCAATGAGGTCTTGGCAGTGGATTCCAGATGAAATAGTTCCTGGTGGAAGTCCTCCTTCACTTCTGGATCAAAACCTGTAACGTGTCCAAAGCATTTCCAGGAGAAACTATTCCCAGGTGCTAACAGTCCCCTCGATGGTGTTTGTGGTTCCACCAGAACCCAGAAACTCCTCTAAGAAAACAAAGACAACCCTCCAAGGTTCCTCTCAGTGCCCTTATTTCTAAGAGTGATGTCGACGTGCGCTACACATCCACGCACGTCTGTCTTCCACGTTTCTGTTTGTAAACGTGGCTGCGTCTAATCAGGAGAATGTCCTCTGTGATACAAACGCTAACTGATTTAAAGGGAAAACTTGTCTCGCCGGCTTTCGCTCCTCCTGAAATCCTGTTTTGGATGGTGGGCGTCACCGGGGACCCTGTCACCTGAGGACCAATTAGTCTCTGAGGCCGCTCCGAGTTGATTGCTGTCTCTTCGTGTCAGCGGAGAGGCGAGAGGAGGGAGTCAGGCGGGCAGGATTCCCGGGAGCAAGAGGCGTTTTAACACCTTAGCCGAGTGGCAACACTGCCTCCTTGTGACCACGTCAGCTTGTTTAGGACGACGTGAGGAGGCTGTGATGAAGCTTCTGCTAATGTGAGACCCATCTGTGGTTTGGAGCTGGCAACTTTGGGGAGTTTTTCAGTAAAACACTGTTAGAGCCTGAAAGTAGAATCCTTGGATGGAATTTTTTTAGCTTTTTCACCTTTTCTTCATTTTGCAAGGATCTTCAGAACTCTTCTGTTACAAAAAACTAAAGGCCGATCAACCCTTCTTTCAGCCCCTTGTTTCCCCTCCTTCACCTGCACCCACCACCCCACAATGGTGCCACACTCACAAAAGAAACCTCACTGTTGCAGCTAAATGGAGCGCTCGCGTCCATTAAACAGCCGTTCAGCAGAATTATACTGCCGGTGCCAATCTATCAGCTACATTGATCACACGCGGTTGGCAGGGAAGCGCAGACTCCGGTCTCCTCCGCTGGATGAACAGAAACCTAATGAGAACCTGTCAGCTGAGCACAGGTAAACAAATCAATGGCACCCAGCTGAGCCGCCAAGGTCGAGACACGGCAGGGGTTGGGGGGTTGGGGGGTTGGGGGGGGCGTCCTGACAAGACCTGGTGTTGCCGGCGTCAACATTTAGGAACAATGACATCCTCATACCATCCGCCAGGCAGAGGGATGAGTGATGGCAACCATTTTGAAGCCTGTGTTTGAAGGTGAATATTCCTTCAACTGGTTTGGGATGTGCACCGTAGAATGCGCCATCCACAGGGGGCATTTTGAAGGTCACTGATGTGTTGTGTTTCCTGCTGCTGCGTGACTCTTTTCTCCCTCTTTGTCCTAGTAAAGGACGACACCGAGGGACCGCACACATCTGCTGGAGCGTGTGGCGCAATAGTAGGTGAGGAATGAAAGAGGAGGAACTTCAGTTCAGAACAGAAAGGAATGATTACAGCAGCATTGCGAGACTGGCCGTGGCTGCGTGTGCGGCGAGAGCCGTCGTACCGGAGAGAGGCACAAGGTCAACAGCGGTAATTATCCTGCGGAGCGCGTGCTGTTCTTCAATGGGTGATTTCATTTCCTGTCATTAGCCACGGCGATTAGGCAGCAGAACAATGGCGCTGTGATAGCATCAGCACACGGCCTGAGGCGCCTGTAAGCACTCTCCATCCCCCCAACGCTGCTGCGCATGGTCTGCCCCCCTTGTGGTGTTCAGGTGTCCCGACTCTTCATCCTGATGATTGCAGCCCTGTCTGAGGTGCCCCCACCCTCTCCTGGTTCTTTCTGGCTCTGTTTTTCTTTTGGTAATTATTTTCGACTGGGTTCTGTTACCACTTCCTTCTTTGCTGATCCTGTCTTCCTCCTGTTTCCCACCTTCCTCGTGTCTGCCACCTGCGTCTCCCACTCTTGCCTGTCTGTCACACTCTCTGCACCCCATCCCCCTTTCTGCCTGTTTCCAGTCTGGGCAGTGTAATCCATGTGTGCAGGGTTTGGATTATTCAACTGGCTTTGAACCACCAGACTGTAAATTCTAAACAAACTCCATTAACTCCAGTTCTGAGTCACTGCTCCCCAGTTTGGCCACTGAGTCCAGGCCTCTTATCCACAGTATTGTAATTAAACTCCCCAAATCTGGTGATTCACGCACAAAAACGGCTGAAGTGGAACATAAATGTTCTGCAAAACCTCCTCTGCCATATGGAGCTCGTTAGGTTACCTGGCATCAGGACCAGCCACAAGGTGGTGTTCTACAGAAGAAATGTTTGTGTTCGGGCACATCGCTGATCAGCTGAGAGCATTCTGGATCGATTCTTGTTACTACATCGGAAATTAGCGCAATTTAAGATGAAATTCACCAGATACTGACCCCCATTACCGAACCTTCTTTAGGGAGATGATTGTGCTTCTCCAGCTGTGCTGCGTCTGGGATTTTAGGAGAATGCATCCATTCAGTTTCCCGCCTGACCAGTTGATCTCATCAGACTAATCAGATCAAATTGATTTTTTTTAATCCCTAAAGATCTATAATTAATTACATTTTTAATTATTCCTTTTGCTGACTTTTTCTGGTGTTTGGAATATTTTTGTTACTGCAGATTAGTTTTGATTCCTTGAACTAAAAGCAATGAGAAACTCTAAAACAGGCATGGGCAAACTACGGCCCGGGGGCCACATGCGGCCCGTTAAACGTTTTAATCCGGCCGAACTTGAAAAAATTAAATGACAGTAATTTAAAAAAGGCATATTTTATTCATTTGATTTTCAGTGTTTTGAGACTCATTCCAAAGTCAGATATTTTGTTGTCATGCTTTTCTTCATTTTAATTTGAAATTAAATGAAATGAAATCACGTGTTTTCTCCATATCCCAAGATGTGTATTTTTCTCCAGTGAGGTGGGGTACCAAGGCACTCCATCCATCTGCTCCTGGTCCGGCCCCTTTGTCAAATGTTAGAACCCATTGTGGCCCCCGAATCAAAGAGTTTGCCCTCCCCTGCTCTAAGAGGTCAGACCCACAGAGAGATAAACTCTCCATTTCTAAGAGTGGAGGCCTAGAGTTAGGGTTAGGGTCAGGGTCAGGGTTAGGGTTAACCCTAGCAGCTAGAACCCCACCCAGCCCAGTGACCAAAGAAGTTCAAACTAAATTTTATTTATACACCGTCCATTACAGTCGTTTGGCTGTAAGGAAAGAGTAGACAGAAGAAGATCAAACTAAAAAAGAGGATTTACACTTGAAAAGCTACTTCTGATCGTTTCTCCTTTCCTGTGAGGACGAGAGCTGCAGAAATTTAAAATTTGAATTGTGAAGAGCCTTCACTTGAGAACATGCTCAATCTTTAAAAACGCTTACCAGAAATGAGAGTTTAAAAAAGAACAAATCCTCAGTGGGAGAGAGGACAGAAACAGATTATAATAATAACTGCTATGATTTCCTTAAGTGGCAAAGAAGCTTTGTGGTTCAAAAGTTCGTCGTCGAACACAGAGGTGATGGGAAGGTCGCGCCATCGATCTCCACACATGTCAATACCCATCAAACGCTGCACTGCTCACTCACTGGAAGCAGCTCTGCTGCACGCCTCGGTTACAGTAAAGCTACAGATGAGAGCTTTATTTGTAACATTATATATTCAGTCCAAAGCAAAGAAAATCATTACGCATGATTTATTATTCAGCAGCGCAAACGCAGAAGGACTTCATGGGTACGAGAGGCTCCAGTTACAGGAGGTCCATTAAACTCCTCAGTTTAAATGTTTTGCTTCAGATGTTTTTATCCCTGGGTTTACTTTTCCCTAATCCATAAATGTGTGTGTTTTTTCTACGTGTGGGTTCACGAAATGGAGATGTATGAGCTGAAATGTTAAAAAGGTCAACTGCAGATCTGAAAATGAAGCTTCTGCTTGTGTTAACATGTTCAGATGGGCGTCCCAGAGTCGGAATAGGTCATCTTAGGAAGCAGAAGACTTGAAATATTGATTTTGTTTATATCTTTCACAATCCACAACAAATATCATTGTTTTTTCTTTATTTTTTCCACGGTGTCATACAGTTTCACGTCCAATGTGTAAGATCTGCCTCCATCTAGTTGTCAGAGTGTGTATTGCAAAAACTGACTGTCTTTGCTACTCATTCTCCCTTTTTAAATTATTAGCCAGGTTCAGGGACATAAGGCTGAAAAACCCTGTAAATACCCCACAGTTCAACCACCCCAGTTCCGACTTAAGTGAACTGTTCAACGATCAATTTGCAGTAAACAAGCAATTTTACATCTAATGAATGCAAATACTGAGGATTCTTTGTGTGCTTGCAGCAGTTTGATCCATCTGCTCTGAAGAATTATAATGTCAAACACACGGGGGGTCTGAACATGAGATCAAACAGTTCCACAGACCCAGAAAGAGAAGAGAAAGAAGAGCAATTTATAGAATAACCATTGAAAATGGGATACCCGCCAGCAGTGTTAATGGGGGGGAGTATCACACAGTGCACAGAAGCTTCTCTTTTTTATGCTCTTCTGCTTCTTTTCTGCAGAAATGAATACGATTTCATATCCAGAGGCGAGTGCAGATGGCGCAGAAGAGCTTTCATGTGGACCAACCGCACGAAGAGAAAGAAATGACGGTAAAAAAGAGTTTAAGTTTTCACAGGAGCAGGAGAGGAGGCCTCATAACTGTGTTCAATTCAGATGTTTCACATTAGGTTTGAGGGGTTTGGGGTGCACGTTTACTCCATTCTGACCTTTTCCCACAGAGCTGATTCCAAGATTTCTAAAATTAGCCAATTAAAGAGGCCCGGAAAACTTGGAATTAGAAACTGGAGCGAAGGGCAAGATTATTCATGGTGTTTTCTGGCGTCTGAGATCTTTGCATTACAGCAGATCACAGACAGATTATTGGGTGCTTTTCATTGACTTCCGGTATCTTCATCCTCAGGGTTCTAGCTTCTTCTGCAGAAACCGACCTAAATGTTCCTGCTTTGATGACCTTCAGGAACGGCTGAAGCAGCGGCAGCGTGGATTTCTGGGACTGTGGGCCTTAGAACCGAGTGGTGCTTCTGTCCACAGGCTGGAAAACTTCCTCTGGCCTTTTTCAGGCCTGAGCGGTTGAAGGAGGAGCTCATCTACGAGGAAGTCAGGATGTTATTTTTGGCTCTGTCTTTCTATCAACATTCTAAGGTGAACAGAGGCTGCAGCGGCTAAGAGAGGCAGCAGCTCACTTGTTGCTGTCAGCAGTCTGATTTCTTGGTGCTGGTGCTAGTTTGGCAGCATCGGGCCAGCCGTGAGCAGATGTTCTGGATCTGTGTGGTCCAGAACGAGTCTCCCAGCTTTGCCAGCTGCTGGATGGATGGATGGATGGATGTCCTTTGGTTGTCTTCCCAGAGTGCTCTTGGTTGACCTCGTCAGTGAATTCTGTCTTTGTAAAAATGTTTGACCATGTTTGGGGGCGGCCCCCCCCCCCCCCCCCCCCCCCCTTTTTCCCCGGGGGGGGGGGGGGGAGGGGGGGGGGGGGGGGGGGGGGGCCCCGGGGGGGGGGGGGGGGGGTTTTTGGGGGGGGGGGGGGGGGGGGGGGGGGCCCCCCCCCCCGGTTTTTTCCCCCGGGGGGGGGGGGGGGGGGGGGCCCCCGGGGGGGGGGGGGGGGGGGGGGGCCTCCCCCCCGTTTTTTGGGGGGGGGGGGGGTTTTTTTTTCCCCCTTTTGGGGGGGGGGGGGGGGGGGGTTTTTCCCCTTTTTTTGGGGGGGGGGGGGGGGGTTTTTTCCGCGGGGGGGGGGGGGTTTTTTTTCCCGGGGGGGGGGGGGGGGGGGGGGGGGGGGGGGTTTCCCTTTTTTTGGGGGCCCCCTCGGGGGGGCCGGGGGGGGGGGGGGGGGGGGTTTTTTTTTGTCTTGTGGGGGGGCGTTTTTTTTTTTTTTTTTTTTTTTGGGGGGGGTTGATTGATGGATATCCTTTTTTTTTTTCCCAGAGTGCTTTTTGTTTACCTCTTCAGTGAAATTTTTTTTTTTAAAAAATTTTTACCATTTTTTACCCCCCCCCCCCCCCCCTCCTCTCCCAGGTGAGAAATGCCAATATGTCTGACTGACGACCCGGCTAACCGTCGATGGCACTCTGGGTTTTTCCTGTCAAGAATTGGAGGCCGCAGGATCCATTACCTCCGTCCTTTTCAACCTCTGAGGAACGGCGGCCAGCGTTCCACATGGCTCCAGCGCCGGGCAGCACATCCCTCTTTGTTTTCCGCTGGGGGCCTCTTATGTGACAGCGTCACTGGAGCCAGGGTCGGGGGCTTCCTCCAGCCATTCCACTTGGCCGCCCGCCCGCTCTTCCTCCCCCAGGCTCAGCGGGCATTGATCCCAGCAGCGACAGCAGGTCCCGGGGAAGGGTAAGCAGATCCACCTCGTTGGCTCCAGCAATCACGCTGCCCCTGTAGGGACAGGTCCTGGTAAATTAATAGTGTGCTTGCAGCGACTAGATATTGTTAATGTGTTTGCTATCGATGGAGCGAGATAACATGAGTAGCTTCAGACTTACTTAACACTAAACAGAAGGGCGGAGGGTTATTTCCAGCTTTCAGAGGAACTCAGCGTGGCTGGGACTTATTGATCGTAATTTGATTTGAACTGCTGTCAAATTCAAGGCCTCCAATGGAGAGAAGAATGAGACGAGATTTTATGAAGACAAAAAAAAGGACAAGCTAAGACATTAGACTTTGTTTCCTCGGCATCGTGGAAGTGTTTGATCACAACAGGCGGATAAATGCTGGGACAGCGGCGACATGGAGGGATGAGCAGTGAAAAATCTCTACTGTGCTAGAAAACACACAAAGTTAGCATCATTCATCAGTTGGTGAAGACTTGTTGGTTCTGTTGGGTTTTTCTTTCCAATCACTGGCATTCGGCTAAAATCTGCACCTTGATGAGGTGTGACGAAGGTGAACGCTGTCAGTCAGAGTTCAAGGCTGCAAGATTTCCAGTAATCTGTGAAAAGCGTGAGAAGAAAAACAAACTAAACTAGATTTGCTTCTCTTCTGCTGCACCAGCGGCTCCCTGCGCCTCTGTGAACACCTACAGCAGCTTCGGCTGCTGGGTCACCGGGTCAGTAAGTGATTTTCTCTGCTTTTATTGGGAGTGAATGCGCCGAGGCTGCCTGTCAGCCGTCCCTCGCAGACAAGCTCCGTTCTCTGGAAAAGAGCGACGGCGAGTCCAAAGCAGAGGGAATGAACGCCACGGGTGAGCAAGAGAACCAATCAGATTTAACAGCTCGGAGTGCTAGTTGTTTAAAGAAACCCCAGATGCGATCGCAGAACTTTTTACAGTCTGAAAACACTTTTTTGCATCAATATCATGCCCAGAGCCATAAAAATGGATCAGCAGGTCAGTCCAGAAGGATGTTTGTGAAATGGAAAATGCCAGATTTTTCCATGCTACAGGCATGACAATAATAAGTTGAAGACTTTGGAAGTTCTCCCTCAGTCAGATGTCCTGAGTTGTGGTCTGACTAAATTGGCGTTGAATTCTTTTCCTCTCTAATGTAAATTGTTCAAGAAGTTGGTCACTCCAGCCAGACTTGGAGGCTCTCCACAGCTTTTAGAAGCAGACATGTGGATGAATGTGCACGATTTCAGAAACAACCGCAGCAGCTGAGCATTTCCTTTGACTTTGGGAGGGGAAGAGTGCAGCCTCATCAAGGTCGGGTGAGGGTCGCAGAGGTGTCCTTCTTTCTGAGGCCGCTAATGAGCACCGTAGCCATGCCCAGAGGCCTGGAGCTGGCTTTTCTAAGACTGTTTCAGCCACTTTGAAAGGTGCACAGACAGAAGAAAGCGAGCAGAGGTCAGAACATCAGAGTTAGCCCCACTGAATGCCACAAGCTTAAAAAAAAATCTAAATGTGTTCTGTTGCAGTGACATTTTTCCTCTTTTAGGCTGAATCCCAGGTGCATTTTGACCTTATTTTACAGTTTTTTCCAGAGATGCTGGTCATATGTCCACATACATCCATAACAGTGTCATTGCTTATGAATCTGATCACATCTTACAAAAGAAAAAATAAAAACGCTCTGCAGGGAGAACCGTTCCACCTCAGTGAGCACAGAAAATCAGTCTGTCTGATAATAGCAGTGGGCAATTTCAGACCACCCAGAATGACAAGGGAATCAATTTCCCTGGTTAGGTTATGAATGGGGCTTCCTTGCCTGGTCCTTTCATAAAAAATAGCTGAGATATGTTATATAAATTATTAAGAAAACCTCAGCTGAGAAACTCACACCCTGGGCTATGCCACTCACCAAAATGATTCTAAAATAAATTTAAAAAATTCTACATTAAATGGGGGCTTTTGGAATTTGCAGTTGCTGATCTTGCTTGTGTTGCACACGAAATATTAAAATGTGTGTAAATGTCCTGCGATTCGTCATAAAGCTGGAGTCAGCGAGGATGGTTCAAGCGCGACCTCGTGTGGCCGTTTCTGGCCACTGCAGGCGGAGACTTCCGCGCTCGCATCAGAGCGTCGCTTTATTTCCACACGGAACTGAACTCTACGACGCTCAGAAATACGTAAAATTAATTTATTTACACCGCAGAATCTGTGTGGAAGCTCCTAAAACATGCAGCCTATGCATATATTTGAATATTGCTGAAAATCTCGGTTTAAATTGATATTTTGACGTTAGTTTCAAAACAAATAGATATTTTAGACATTTCAATTTCACAATAATTTGATATTTCTACAAAATAGTTAAAATAGTTGTTTTGACTTTTTGGGACCTCGTTAAGTTTACTGATAATTGAAAAAACGAAAAAAAACTAGTGGGCTATGTACCCGTAATTTTAATGATTGTAATTTTAATGATTTTCCTCTAACGCTTTATTCATTTTTTAACTCAAAAAAATATCATAACTATATTTTCCTCTCTTCGATTTACCACCTGCTGTGTTTATACTTGTCTGCAGGGTTTATTCGTAGATGATAAGTGACCGCTGTACAAACGTTATTATTTCGTACGTCCGGGCCGGCGGTGGGCGGAGTTCCGTTGCCATGACAATGACGTCAATGTTGGTGTCGGGTAACCAAAGGTCAAAATAAAGACAAGTGAATGAAAACGGAAGGAAACTTAACAAGCTGCCCAGAATAGGACAGAACCCCACCGAATCCGCTCAAACTTCAGCCTGGCACACTGCAGCCGGCGTCGGCCTCACGTCATCCGGGGAAAATCTTCGTTTGCTTCGCCGGTAAGGAAGCGCCAGACAGCAGAAGGTTAGGGTCACGCACAAGCTAGCCGAAGCTAACAAGCTAGCGAGCCTAGGTCGTTGCTGGCTAACGGGGGCTAATGCTAACCGTCAGCGCTTTAGGTCAACGTTGCTTTGCTTTGGCAGTCTGTCCGACCTGGCAAAGTTACTTTTAACAGCTAGCTAGCGATGTCAGTTTACTCAACCTTCGGTAAAGGACGTCACTTAGTGTTATCCCGTAGTTTAAGTTGGCTTTTCTACAGTGGAGAGGACACACGGGCCGGGACACTGAATGTTTTTGACCTGTGTAACTTTGCTGACATTAGCTGTACACATAAAAACACACCGCTGTCCAACCAGTGCTGAAGCTAATGTCATTGATGCAAGTTAACAGGACACATCGAGCTAGCTTGTTAGTTTTTGGGCTGCTGGAAAGTCCAGATCAACACAGTTGACAATAATCAGGCCAGACACGGGGAGGTGGTTTCTGGTGATCGGTCAGCACGCAGCCTACAGGTGAATGTGCGCGTTGTCATTGAACATCGGCCTAAGCCTTCATGACACTTAGCAGAGTAATGGTAATTAGCTCATGCTAACTTCTCTGTGTCCCAGCAGGTGCCAGGAAATGGAGGACAGCAGGTGATGTCCCCTGATGCTGGACTCATCGACTTTCAGATCAGGCACTGCAGATTCGTACGCAGTTGCCATGGAGCCACATTGTTGTAATAGTCAACTCCTGGAAAACGTGAATTCACATGGCAGTTTGAGGCTGTAAACATCCCCGACTGGAAGCTGTCACTCAGCAGAGCTTTCAGTCTGATGTTTACCCCCTCCGACCGCCTCCTGCTCCACGGCGACGGAGGACTCGGCTGCACCCGTTTGACCCGCCGCTGCAGCTTCCGCCACGCCGAGAGTCCAGGTCCTCGGCCGTTCGGGCTCAGATGGTGTAAACATCCTACACTCAGCTGTGATCTTTTGCCGCAGAGGCTGAGAGAAGGTTGTTTACTTGAACTGGCTGGAAGTGACACGCTGGCGCGAAGCGAGCCGAGCGAAAGGCGCCAAGGCCCGAGGTCACGGGCCACAGGTTCATCCAGTCAGTTATTCCAAACAGCAGAGAGACGGCTGGAAAAACAGCCGTGTCACTTGGTCTACGGCTTAGGCAAATCCGCACACGTATTGACTTTAATGAGACTGATGTTAAAATAAACCCCTTTTGTTGATCTAATTAACAGTGTGACTAACTGTAGTCATTAGCTTGTTTCTGTGGTAACAATGTGTCACTGTCAGCAGCTTGAATTCAAAAAACAATAGATCCTCTTTATGTGTTTTTGTTTAATTAAACATTGTTTATCCACTTTTACTCAAATATTTCTGCTACAAATGAAATGTCTTTACTTTTTTCTACATCTCCTTAATTAAAATTTAAGACATTAAACAGTTAAAAAATGATCTGCTTTGAAGGTCAAAGGCCAGAGGACCGCTTAGTCCAGGCCCAGTCTTTCAGGGTAATCCAACCAGGTTTTCTGTTCTACCAGGTCGGCAGGTCCTGGTAAGACAGAAAACCTGGCTGGATTATGGCCCTCACAGACCAGGTCTGGGAACCAGCGAGCCACAGGGTGTGCAGCTCATTTTAAGGCGGAATATGGATCAGCTGTCATCGGGCAAAGGAGAGATGAAACGCTCTGTGAAGACGGAACTCCACGACTGAAGTGTAACCCTCGGCAGCACCAGAGTCCTCTTCAGGGGAACGCTCAACACCAACTGTGAGTGAGAATCATTTTACTTCAGAACGTATTATTTAATATCTGTCTCATTTGCTCAAACTGGTTCCACCTGTGCGGGTTCCTGTCCTGGGGTCTGGCTCATGTTTATGCATGAAAGCGCAAATGCTTCCGCGAGTGTTGTACTGCACGTTCGCCACTAGAGGTCAGCATCGTGCTTCGGGTTTCTGTTCGATTAACGTCTCAGCGGTTCCATTGATTAGTGGGTCATTGATCAGGTAAAAACCCATCCGCAAACAACTGCAGGACGGACAAATGGGGATAAAACTGCTTTGACAGTCGAATCTAATTTAAATAAAGAACGTAGTTATTTTATTTTTCTGCACTTTGGATAGTTTAGCCCTCCCCTCATTGGTTCAGTGGATCTGCCAGCGTGCCCCCGTTTCCGGTCACGGCTGCAGGACCAGGCTGCTTCTCCCTCTAATGTAATTTTTCTAATGAAAGGGTGAATGATGGTGAAATTATAGCATGCATGGCGCAGTCACAGCAACTGATGGCGATGTGGGTGGAGGTTAGGGATAGCAGCGATCCGTCACCCACAGTGGGGCTGGAACCATCATTATCATGGCGGCTCGGCGGCCTTCTGCTCTGTTGCTAACATTATTGGATTAAATATCAGAAGGTTGGATCTTCTCAGATGGCAAATGAGGGAATCCTGTTATGCCCCCAACACCTCCTCCGGGTCTGCCGCTTACAAATAAATCTGCTTTTCTAGACTTTTTCTGTGGCGCGACACCAGTGATTCAGGCGCCAGGTGACGCCCAGCCTCAAACTAGTCTGGGTGCGCTTAGTTTGACTGACATCTTCATAGCGTTAGTCCTCTCCCAGCAGCTTAGGGTGGAATTCTTCTGCTGAAGCCTGTCTAGATAAGGGTTTTATTATCCGTTCTGGCGACACAGACTCAGACTGGCACCACGAATGCGTACACGCAGCCTGTTTAATTAGCAATGATGCTGCAGCGCCGCCGTGTTCTCGTCTCTTGGTCTCAGCTGCCATATTTCCAAAAGTCAGAGAGGTTTTTTTCTGCAAAACCAGTGTAGGAACCCAGCTGAGCTGGAGCTAGCATCTACAGGTGCTTCTGTGACCTGCATGTAAGAATATTCATGCTTTCTCTTCCATCAGTCGTGGAGAAGTCCACCAAGTCCAGCAGGAGGCCAACGCCAAGCTCAGTTAGCTCTGGCTCCAGTTCTGTCTGCCTGATCTATGTCCCGCAGTTAAAACTTTGCCCTGGTTGAAGCCTGCTCGTATTTTTATCTCCAACATGTTCGTCTAGTTTCTCCCAGCAGCTCTGAGGAGGAAACGGTACCGGACCAAAACTGTTCCCTGGAAAAAGAGCAGCCCTAAGAGTCCCGTCAAGTCAGATTTATCCAGGCAGTTTTCTGGTGAACGATGGGGGGCGCTGAGCACGAGGCCCCGGGGCGCTCCAGAATAATATTCAGCAGAATTTTCTTGCTTTCTTTTTTCCCCACTCAGTAAGCATTCATTTTTAGCACTAGCTCTGTCAAACGAAGCTACGGCGCAGACTCTTGTTTTAGGTAGGAATCCACCCTGGACACACTAACACCTTTGGGGAAACTTCGGGCCTCCAGGCCAGCTGACATTTGTCTCTGACTGTGGGAGAAAACCAGTATTCCCAGAGGAATCACACACGTCTACATCCATCCGCGTTACTGCAGCATAGCCAGCGTTTTCCACCATGTCTTTGTATCTGAGCTTGTTCGCTGGCATATGGGCAGCGTTAATAACCTTGTCTGTGGTAATTGCTTGTAATTTATAGCACCATATCTTCTTCTTCTTCTTCGTCTTTTTTTTGCATGTGGCCAGCTCAGTTGGACACCGTCTTGATTCTTATTAAAAATAAGTACAAGATGAGGCCTCATTAGGAGCTAATTTGTGGTGCTGTTTAGCACTAACGAGACGCTGATGAAAATGGCTGTCTTTATCGTGGTTTTTTGAAACCGCTGGGTCAACCTGCCAACGTCCTGGCTAATTAGTGTCAAATCTAGGAGGAGGTGTGTTTGTGGCCACAGCCGCCCTGTGAGGCGTCCGTGCACACTTATCACAGAAAGACTGCTGACAAGGTCTTAATTAGGCCTAGTTTCTCCAGAACTGTGTTCAGCCCAGGTACAAAACTGAAATAATAAAGAGAAAATCCAAGGCAACCAGTCCTGACAGGCTGTAACAGAAGTACAGCAAATGTAATCCCATTGATTCTCAGATCCATACATCCGACCAGGGGATGCATTTACATTCATCGCAGAGCTTCTCTGAGCTGGTCCACGTCGCGCCTGCCCAGCGCCATCTTTACCTGCTGACTCGGCGCTTATCGCGCCGCACAATCTAGCAGCGCTTCTCGCTTCTAGATCAACTGATGAGGAGTCCGCCCCTGGTTCTCTGTCTGCTGTCATAGACTGATAAATTGACCCCGACTTTCTCTGCAACGGTAAATGTTTGTCCAGCTAAAAGGCCTCAAAGCAATAAGAAAGATGCTTTTTGGGTAAATGTAGCAAAGCTGCGAGGAAACCACTGCATTGTTTGACGTCCCTAAATTAAACTAAGTGAAAACCATGACAAGAACTTTAAAATGTAGCTTATTTTTTTAGCTGCCTCCTAGCCAAAGTTTGCATTCGCCCCCTTAACCAAACCAGAGACCATTACTGTGTTGTTTGAAGCTGCGTTATCCTATTTTTCCTTCTGTTTCTGCTTGTCTTAGCATCAGATGAATGCACACGTCTGTTGATATGTGAGTTCTTTGAGATATCAGCAGGCTACTTGCACAAAAATAACTTTTAAAACTATAAACATGAGCAGAACCAATGGCATAACGAGCTTGTTTTCCTACAGCGCCCACTCTCGCTCTTTGTTCCCTGAGTGTTGGTACTCGCAGCCGCAATTGAATCAGATTAGCGATTCCACGGCTCTAATGCAGCCTAATGCCAAGCGTAATTAGCTTTATTTTCCCTCCAATTTCACCCTTTTGTTGGTGACGATGACGAAAATGTTGCTGATTACAAACCACACCGACCTGCTTCCTGAATGTGCTCACGACTGTTTTTATCTTTATTAATCAGTTTGTGTGAGTTTTTTAATGTCAAATGCACTTTAAGATCACTCAAACGTCCTGTGCACTCGCTCATGGGGTCCACACAGCCTTTATTTGGACTGATAACAGCAAACATGGTTTAGCGGGATCTCCAGCAGTTTCCCGCCTCGTCTCAGTTTCAAATCTCTTTGGTAAACAAATAACTGCTGCTGCGTAGACGAGGGCTCAGAACCCACGCTAATCTGAACCCACGCTAATCTGAACCCACGCTAATCTCCAGCCTTGCTTCTGTGTCGGGGGGTTAACGGCAAACGGGCCTGATGTCGGTGGAAACGTGCCCATCTGCACCACTTCAGGGGCCGAATTTGTGATGAATGTCAAGTGAGGCGACGACGTTGTCGGGGAGCCACGGAGCTCTGTAACGTTTACTGTGGCCGTTTAATCTGCCAGGCTCAGGATAAACCGAGTGTAGGTTTAAACGGCAGTCAAGGACCCATTACCCTCGTGTTGTATGGCCGAGTTTTATTTGCTTCGCCTGTTGTCAAGGTGATTACAGACGGGCAAAAAAAGACGTAAAATGATCAGACAGGTGGAGTCCTCTCTGTTTTATTGAGACGCGGTGAAGAGGACAACCGAGGGAGCTCGTGTGGAGACGTGAGTTTCATTTGAGGCTTTGTTTATTGTTACTTTGTTCAAATCTGATGAACAAACGTCAGAACAGCGTCAGGAAAGTGAAAAGCACTCATTTGCTTCTAAAAGCAGCTTTTTTAGAATTCAGCTGAGCATTAAAACCTCCAGAAAGGTCAGAGCCAAGAGTGGCAGGCTGGTTAATTACTGTGGCAAAAAAGAAAATTGTAGCAAGCTGCTTCAGGTCTGCCTTCTGAAAATCAAATACCTGGGATGAAGAACAGCAGCGCAGAACTGCTCCTCTCCTTCATTTGACCGAGTAATCAACAGCAAAGGGAAAAGCAGTGCGCTGAAACGCATCCTCAGAACAGCCTTTTAAAGAGCGAGGAAACAAATAACACAGAAGTCATTCATCTTTTTAAACGGACACAAATTACAGCTGCAAATGTTGAGCAACAGCAAGAGCGCGCTCTCATTTAGCCGTTAACGCTTCAGACGCGTCGTTCCGTCCTGGTGGAGCCTCTGCGTGAGTCACGATTCAGTAAATATGAATGTTCCTCAGGGCTGTGAAAGCCTGCGGCCAGGCCTGATGAATGTCTTCATCATCAGATTATGACGAAAGCAGGTTTTAAGTCCAGCCTACCGCCTGACTGTCGATTATTTATAACCCCCTCCTCCAAATTGTGCAGCAGATCCATCTTTTAAGGCCACTTTACTCCTCGTTTTTCATCGGGTTCAGCCTGGACGAGCATCCCGTCTCCACCGCAGTCAAACATGATTCAGGACAAAGGCTGCTAAAAGGTTCCCGGGCCCAGAAACCGCTCACGTGGCTAAAAGGCTGATGACGCCAAGCGTTCGCTCCATCAACTGATGTTTAGATGAAGGTACGCAGCTGCCTGACAGCCGACAAGCAGCTGCCGGACAGGCGGAACCGCCTCCACTCCCGTCAGATCAGACGCGATGGGCCGAAGCTGCGCGGCTGCTGGGCCACACCGAAAGTTGCTGACAGGGACGAGAAAGGAAGGCTGCAGTTAAAGGAGGAGTAATGACAATAACAGAGCCAGTAAACACCAGCTCTTCCAAATGGCTGCTTCTTTTTGTGTACTCCACGGTGTGCGTCAGAGTCTGACGTGCAAGTGAGGCTGTGCATGATATCATAAGATCTTGAATGTGTGTACCTTTCATGGAGAATCGGGTTTTTCTTTTACTGCTGAACAAGCAGCGATTATGCAGCTGCTCTGAATATGGGTGATCTCTGGAGCGAGCGCAGGTTCTGCGGGTCCAGGTGGAACGTTCATCACCTCGCGCTGCGGCAGCATTGCAGCTTTGATCGCTTTGATCTCCACAGGGAGCAGATAAATTATGCAGGCGCCACTCATCAGGTATTCCTCTTGTACCTCCAACCTGTTGTGCTGGAGGGGGTCGAAAATAAAATGACTAAAGTAAGCCAGAGAAGCGCCGTGTAAACAACGTTGACACACAGGGTTTCACCGCTAGCGGCAGGGGCGGGAACCAATCCGCTGCAGCCGTCACGGCTCCACGCCGCCGGCTTCTCCTGCTTGTCATTTGAAGCTAGTTTTCAGTCCCGCCGTCTGTCGGCTTCCCATCTCCGTAAATTGATTCTCAGATCTTTTCCTCCCTCTCGGTTGCCTCTCGAATCCACAAACACAGGAACCACCGGAGGAGGATCTCTGATGATCAGCACTTGTGCGGTTGGACAGTCTCGCCCATCATGTGGAGACGTTTGATGGCTCCTAATTGTGGGCTTTTAAATGCAGATGAATGTGCATCTGCGGGCGTGGATTTCATCCACATCAGAGAAAATCTGCTGCAAATCTCAGCCTCCGCTCATCCATCCGCTCATCCACCCATCTCTGGCAGCACGCTGCATCCTCCCTGTCCCCTTCAACATTTGGATTATTTGGATTTGCTCTCTTAGGACGCGTTTCCGAGGATTCCTCTGATGAAATGGATTCATTCAGACAGCAGCACCAATGCTGGCGGCTCGTGCGTGTTAGCACTCACCAAGCTAGCAACCTAATCAGACGCGCTGACCTGCAGGCAACCCTGCAGAATTAGCTTATCCCGGCTCTTCGTCTGGCTACATCACTTAAACGAAAGACATTTTGTAGGCGGAACCGTCCCGGTTGTCAAATAAAGAAGCCTGGTGAAACCCGTCAGAGTGACTTTAACCAAATCACCTCCACACAAACGCGTCGACGAGGTCGGCCTTCATTATCGGCCCGCAGCTGCCCAATTATAGCCGGTATGCGCTGGTGAATTCTTGGACAGCACCTGACCACTTTATCACCGGAGCTCTGAGTTGTTACATTCTACCCCAAAAATTATAAAATATTAAACCGCACGAAATATTGATGGGTTTCTTTGACGCTTTCATGTGGAGGCAGCCGCCGCCGCCGCCGTCACACTGTGGGTCCGTCTGTGCTGCAGATGTGAAAAATTGTTTGATGGCTGCCCTTTTCTTTGCTGCTAGATGTCCCCAGAATTCAGGGGGACTGGTGGGACTTGGGTTCACCGGTGTTGCCCAGGTCCAGAGGGAGCGAGCAGCTAACAGCTGAGCCTGATTGGCTGGTGCTGCCGCCAGGGTTCCGGGGGGGGGGACGCAGCAGCCGACTGTCAACTCCAAGTGTTGATTTAACACTTTGACAAAGTGGGAGTGAGGACAGGGGACAGCGGTGCTGCCTGAGGACGGGTCTGCGACTGATTGGATGCGCTGAGGCAGTTTGCAGAGGAAGCGCGGAGGGAGGGAGGCGTGAAAAAGCAGCCCCCCACCCCCCTCGCCGCATATAGCAGGGCGCTGCAAATGGCTTCATTACTCCCGGGAATGTAATTCCCACTATCAGTCTGCTGGTGAACCAAGCAGGGTGATATTTCTAATAAGTGAGGACGGCTGTGTTGTGCCGGGCCCAGCTCGGCTCCACTCGCACGCAGCGCCGGGCTTGTTTACAGCGCCGACTCGCGCAAAAAACACCCGGCTGCTTTGTTTGTATGTTTGAGAGCGGAATCAGAGCTCATTTCCCTTCACCCTCCAATGAGCAAGGCATGTTTCATGTTTTCACCAGGCCTGAAGGAGGAGCTGCGCCATCCATCCAGTCCGCTTTTAGCTGTCATCAAACAACCCAAACATCATTTCCCGGCTGCCAGTCATGCACCGAGAGCACGTCAAGGTCTGCCAAGGTTAGAATCAGACGATGTATCGGATGTGAGGAACCTCTCCAGTGTTCATCCCGTCACTCCTGACACTCTGGGTAACGTTGCAATCTCCTTTAAATTCCCCATTAGCTAAAGGGCAACTCGGCATTGCGTGCAGTATTGGATTTGTCACACGTTGCGCTCTTTGTGAAAAGGTCAGCGGAGTGGGCGGCGACGACACACATTTGGATTTTTATCACGAGGGACGGTGACATCGATGGGGCTAAATAACGGCATGAGAGGGTGAGCAGTGGCAAAATACAGCAGCCGCTGCAACAGCCCTGCAGCTGGAGCGCCCTGGAAGAGCTGCTGCTGCTGCTGCTGCTGCTGCTGCTGCTGCTGCTGCTGCTGTGGCGGCGGCGTCTCGCCAGGATCAATCTGGGTGTGGGAGCAGACCCCAGGGCCTGGTTATCCCCACGCTTCGAACACAAACAATCACACCAGACGTCAAATGTGGGTCGAACACAACCATCTTGCAAATGCGGATCATTAATTCGTCATTGTGATGTGGAGGTTTGCATCCAAATGCATAATTAATCAGCAGCCGCGAAGCGCTGGAGAAGATTCCTTCTAATGAGCGACAAAGACAGAGAAAACGCAAATGAAAACATGGTGAGCGAGGGAGAGAGACCCGGGTCTGGAGAGCGCGGAGGCTTTCGTTTACAAACCAAGGTCTCACTTTGTCGTGATGGTTTTGCGCGGTTGGAGGGGATCGCTCTTCACACTGGTGAATCAGGAAAACGAAATGTGCAGATAAACAAAACAGAAAAGACAAAAGGCCCAGGAGGGGCGGATATGTGGCCTTGCTATGCTAACTATGAGTATTTTTAGATCGGATTAACACAATAGAGTGGGAAAATCAATGGCTTCAAGTCTTCTGGATTATCGATCTGCTGCCACACATCCGAGGCTGCAGCACGAAGCTCTCTGTCCCGATCAGAAGGGGCGAGCGTCTGGTAGCATTTGTGCCGCGCTGCCGGGATCAAACAGCCCCATTAACGCCGCCTGGTCTCTGAGGACGGCTCACTCGTCAGCTCTGGTGCCCTGGAGACCAGCGAGGACACGCAAGATCCTGCTCCTCCACTCACCCCTCCCCTGACGACAGATGTGGAGAATTAAGAGATAAACAGAAATAATCCAATTAGGTCTAATATGCACGGCCAGGGTGGGGGGATCTGGGAGGAAGAGTGTTGAATCCTTTCAAACCCTGCTTTAATTACCACAGCCGCGTCGCTGTGTTTACAGAGACCTTCAAGGTCAGTTGCAGGGAGGAGGTGCGATGTTCCAGGGAGTCAAAGCGGCTCTGGAGCTGCAGGAGTGATGAGATTCAGGCACTCGAGCTCCCAGAACACCTGCAGGTCTGAGGTTCTCCTCCAAACGGAACTTGTTTGAAATAACTCCAGTATTTTTGCCAGAGATCGCCAGATTCCCCAACCCCCGGGCCTGGCTCCAGGATGGAGCCCAGGGCATCGGAAATGTTAAGACCCGTTGCACCATCTTCTCTCCACTCCACAGTCAGAAAAATGCTTATTTTTTTTGGTTATCAGCAGCAGTGGAGTAAATATTTTGCTCGCTCGCTGAGCCGATCAGCCCCGCGGCGGGGCTTTCAACCGGAGAACACTTTAAAAGGAAAAATCCCAGATCCATAATTACCAGCATGAGCAGTAAAAGTCTCCCACTCTGCTTTGTGCCGTTTGTGAGTGGACCTGGGAGTCTGTGAGTCTCCCTCCACCGCTTCTCCTCCTCATTAGGCAAGATGTCGCCGTGTTGACACACTGGTCCAATCCCATTACGACCAGCAGGCAGCAGGTAGCCCGATCCTCCTCCGTAATGCTATTACCCAGGATGCACACATCATTAGCCTAAATGCTAATCTGGTCCTGCAGGAAGGTGGGCAGCAGAAATCAGGACGACCCTTCTTTTACTGCTTTTAAAGGCATTTTGCTGGAAACCTTTTCATACAGCAAACATGCATTCAGGTCTAAATAGGCAGCATAGTTTTTTCCCTCACACTGGTTTTGATTCAGCGGCGCCATTACATCTGATTTCCCCTCATTTCCGCACAAAATGATGGTCATTATGGGCCGGTAACTGCAGTAATCCTACTGTGACTTTGGTATTTGTCTTCACAGGGATGAAGAGGAGAGAATGGAGGGGAACAGATCGCATCATTTCTGCAGCATCTGTCCTGATAAACAACAGTGAGGTGAGAAACATTTGTGTTTAGCCCTGCCAAAAAAAGAAAAGTGGGTTTTTCCTAGCTAAATACACGATTGATGGTTCGATTTTGTGATATAAATATATGCTTCTCCTGCAGCACATTAATCAACAGAACAAAATAAACCCATCGTTTTACTTATTACTCAATTCATGCTGTTGATTCTCATTTCAGGTGTAATTTTCTCCCTAAAATATCATTTTCCCCCCAGACCAAAGACTTGCATCACACTCAGATATGAAAAATTAATTGCTTTGTGCTGCAGGATTTATATTAAAAGCTTTTTTTGGTTTGTTTTTGCTCGTTCAATCATCCTCTAATTTTTTTTCCTCTGAAGGCCTGTCTAAAATGGACTAAAGAGCCGAGGCTGCAGGGATGGAAGAAGACATGGAAACCTTGGAAAACCATCCTGTTGTGTTTCCATGGAAGTCACAGTCTGGAAGAATTAAAGCTTAAAGAGGAGCCACATCAGATTTGCAGGGACAAACGCAAACATGGCAGCCAAGACCAGGACGAGTCTCTGGTGTGCCGACTGCCAAACGGGACGCCACAGCCAGCTCTTTAATCATTATGTAGGTCATCAATCCTTTGTTCTAAATTACTGGGTTTCCTGCGACGCCAGCCGACGCATCCATGCAGGAGCCTGCAGAGCCGGGCCTGCTGTTAGACGTGTCCTCAGGTCTCCACGTGGGACGTGCTCGGCTCCCCACCAGCATCTCGCTCCCCAGCGTACGTGTCTAACACACTTTGAAGTTCCTAACAATGTGGCAAAAGAGTGCGTTAGTACCTCTGCAGCACTGCAGCACCGTGGGAAAGATGGCGGACCGGCAGCTCCCAAAACAACCAAACACCCACTTCCAGTCAGCAATTAAAGGGGTAATTCACCACAAACCTAGAAATCATCCTGTAGATGTCTGGTGTAATAATGCAGGATCTAAGGGGACTTTAGGGGTGGAGCTGACCTCCTTTGTCTTTTATCACGACTGAAGTGCAGAAGTACTAACTTTCCATGGCCGTTGCTGGCCAGATTGAAATGCAATCTGGGATATCAACACAAGTCACATTTGACGCGTCGTTGAATTGGAACAGTGCTGCAGCGGCGACAGATGCCGGTTCACGGGTGTGTGAGAGCGCGAGGACAGACAAGCGGGCAGATTGAGAAGCGGCCCAGTGAGACCACTCAGACGCGTCTGGTCCACACACCCATTTGCCTCAGCAACAGAAAGAGTTAATTGTTCATGCAGCAGGAACGAGTGCCTGTGGTGGGGTACATTTCTGCCTCTCACCTGGTCACCACCTGTTCTACATCAGACACACACCCGGCGACCAAGACCAGCATAAATTATCGAAAGAAAAAAGGCTGAATAGAATTTATAATGAATCGATGCTCATCTCAGCGCTAGGATGCTAGCAGGAAGACCTGCAGCGGGGTTGGATCTCTGTAGGCAGTTCCAGCTGTGGGTGCAGATGTTGCCTGGACTGCAGCAGTGGGACGTGTAGCCTGAACACAGCTGCTGAGAGCGAGCAGGCTGAAGTTTAAAGCTAATCCTCAGTGTTTGTCTCAGGCGTCATCCCCGCGCCGCTTCAGCAGCTTGTCTGTATCGATTGCTCGTGCTTCCTCACCTCATCTCTTCCTCTTTCTTCTGCCTGTGACCCAGAAATCGATCTGTTGTCTCGGATCAGATGTCTCCATTCCTTACATGTACCTGAGGCCCGTGTGCGTGACAGCGCTTTGATACTACCAGAACCGCCTCGCGGTTCCTCTGGACCATCTCCAGGTGAGTACTCTCTCTACGGTGCTTCAGGTTTGCCGGGTGTGAGGGGAGTCTTTAACTGTGTGTTAGGATGTCTGGGTCAGATCACACGCAAGTTAACGCGCAGTTTACCGCATTTTAAAACCCTGAACACTGTCTGGCTGTAACCAACGACAAACTTTGCTGCCTTGTTTAATTGCTGTGGTTTTTAAAAAACAGCTCCTTTTGAAAATGTTTTGCTGCACCTCCTCTTCACGCTACCTCGTGGGCGGGGCTAAATTGCACAGTCTCTCTGCGTTTCCGTCTGCAGCGGAGGCGAGGCGCTCTCCCGTCCGTCCTGTCTGCTGGCTCTGATTGCCGTGCACGTCTGTTGGTAACCCTCCCATCAGTCCTCCCAGCCCGAACACCTGCCTCCCATCAGCAGTCACCCTGCAGCAGATCTGTGCTGTCGCGCTAAACGTGCAGCCAGACGCAGCCACTAACTAAAATCCACAGATCTGCTGCTGTCAGGTTGTTTTTGACACAGAAACAAAAGTATGAGGCTTGTGGGAGTATCAGAGTTGCATGTGGTCAGGTTTTGTACATTCCAGAGTATTACTTCATTTTTTAGCAAAGTATAGTTTTGTAAACTTTAACCAACCAAGCGTTGTCAGAATCCTGAGTGGTTGTGTGGACGATGCTGAAGTGGGAGGCGTCTCCCTCTGATAGCTGTGTGTGCTCTGCTGCACAGATTGCAGAGATTATGGTTGGAGCCTTTTTTTGTCCAATGTAGGATGTTAAAAGGATGTCCTGAATTAAACAAGTGGGTATATATTTAACGAATAAATCAGTGGCAGCTCTCAAATATCTAACCTGGACCACAGAGTTGCTGTACTGTAATATTTTAGAATGACTGAGTGATGCACGGGCGTTTTGAAGATAAAAATACCCTGTGTGTCGAAGCCATTTGGGCTGATGAGACAGACGAGAGAAGTTTAAAATCCTCCAGGCAGCCTGGGGAAGGCCTGACTTTAACCCTCTAAGCAAACGTGGCAGGTTTCGACGCGCGAGCGGCCGCTGAGGAGGTCTGCGTGTCCTCCGAAGCAGCGGAAGCTGATGCACAAACAGCAGCAGAGTGCAGGAAATGAGGTGGCGCTCCAAACTTTCCCTGGTGGAACGGGCTCTACCATCTGGCACCAAAGCCTCCCTCCCAAGCAATCAAAGCGGAATCTAACGTGCAGGTTAGCGCGCAGCTTTGTGAGCAAATTCAGCTCCCAGTAGGATCAGCTCGACTGTACTACGAATCTGGCATTCTCCGTTTGGACTGTTAATCCACGTGGCTCTTAAACGCACCACATGAAACTTTGCTCAAACGTAATCACTGTGCACTGTGGCAGCGCCCCGATAATCCATCCGATGGCTGCGCTCTGATCCACTTGATGGGGAATCTGAGATCAATCCCAAATCAATCTTCAGCAGACGGCGACCAGAGGCTGTTTCTGCTCCTCATCCCCCCCCCCAGCAGGGGCCTCACGTAAATGAACAAAGCTTTAAAAATAACAAAAAACCCTTTCCTGCCTGACAGCGATGAATTGATAATCTGCTTAGTAAATATTCCCTGTTGGAGCTGCAGCTGATTGAGCAGAGGCTCGTATGCTGTAATGGCCCCCTGCTGAGGCGGGGTGGGGGGAGAGCGCGGAGACGCCAACAACACAAATATTTACCTGACCTCAAATTCGAACCCTGACCGGTTTGCGGCTGCGAGAGGCGCCTGGGAAAGTTCTTTCAGCCTAAAATGTACAGTGTTTCACTTCCACTGAAGTATTGTGCTGTCATGACAACCAGTTATTTTCGTCTCTGCGAGGCTGCCGTGTTGATGGTCCTCCTCAGAGACTGTTTTCATTGAAGCCACGACCGATTGTAGCTTTTTGAATGTCGTCCATCCATTTTTATTCGCTCCATGAGTCAGGAAAAAAAACGCTTCTTCTTCTGCGGTGAGTCTGAAGCCGGTCCTGGTCTGAAATATCTGTCTGCTGTGGAAACTTTTACATTTAGAAACTTTTAATGTAAAGAAGGTCAGACAGTCACTTCAGCTTTGAGTTGATGGAGAAGGGAAGGAGATGAGTGGGTGGAGGTGAAACGTTGGAGGAGAGCCAGCGCGCACGCCGTGTCACTCCTCCACAGGTGTAATTAGACATGCGTCTAGAGGACAGCAAGAACGAGAGCGGCTGTTTACGCGCACAACAATGAAGGTCGTCCACATGTGACGGAGGGCCCCTCCGAGGAGGAGGAACCCCTCGCTTCAGCCCGTCACGCTGCGACCGGGCTCGCAGACATGCTGGCTGCACTCCCCACGCCAGGGAGCCAGCCGAGGCCCAGCATGTCGCGCACTTTCTGTGCGCGTGTTTTTAAAAAGCCCGTGTGGCGGCGTGGCCGGGATCTGAGAGCGTGCCATTGTTTGCTCAGCTTCAAGGTGAAGGTGCAGGAAGCCCGCGGTGATCTCCGGGACCATCAAACACACTGAACGGCTCCCTTTTATTGGTCGATAACTCCAGCATCCTTAATCTGGGAAAAATGGCCGGCAACGTGAATAGAGTCAACATTCCCCCTCCACCTCCCCCGCGCTGATTTCAAACAGGCTTATGAAGTTCCTGCTACCCAGAGACTCTATTTACTGATGGGAATGAAAAATATTATCATGCCTGTGTTTTAATCTGTGATGTCTAGAGGCCAAATGAGATGATGGAACGGTCCGACGTGAGCGGAGAGGTGAGATTAAATAAAAACCCATCCGGAGCTGCGGCGTCCCGACAAACTCCGAATCCATCTTCCATCGGATGTTAATTGAACGTCTCCAGGCGAGCGTTTGGAGAGCGTCGTTAATGTTGCTGCTATTGATTCGTCTGAGTCACGTTGGCACGGCTGCAGAGAGCGCACAAATCCAATCTCTCTCTCTCTCTCTCTCTCTCTCTCTCTCTCTCTCTCTCTCCCTCTCTCTCTCTCTCTCTCTCTCTCTCTCTCTCTCTCTCTCTCTCTCTTTGTAATTATGAGCCAACATTATCCCCTCACATTAAAATTTCATGACCTGGGGACGACGCCAGACAACGGCAAACTAAATCGGCCGACACCGCAGATCGAAGAACCAGCCAATTAATCCAACTTCTAAAACTTTTGGACAATTAACCTTCGGGGAAGCTTTTACAGTAGGCCCTCTCGTCACTCTCCTCCGAATAGCGACTCGCTAATCTTGGATTAGCACTTGCGACCGTGGCGGCCTGTCAAACTTCGGTTTTGTCTAGATGAAGTAAAGGAATCATATTTTGAGGAAATGCACCGAAATCTCCATATTAATGAGGTCAAAGCGTTCCCTTAGTCCTTGTGGTGGGCTGCAGTACAGCACCGCTCACAGCTAAAGAGCAGCAGCTCTTCCTCAGCTGGCTCCTGTTGTCCTTCCCAACCATCTCCGAAGCCTCGGCAGGCAGATCTCCACCAGGGAGGAAGCGACTGTCGGAGGTGTAGGAGTTGGGAAAAGCTTTTTCTATTGAGCTTTTTTAGGACGCTCAGGTTAAAACAGCAATTAGCGCGTTCTTCGCATCGATTGGAGGTGACAGAATTAATTAGGTGTGTTCCTTTAAAATCAGCCTCGCGCTGAACGTGTGTGAATGTTGTCAGCATTCCTGCAGCAGCCACACCACAATGAAACAAAACATCCTCTCTGGATGGATTTAAAGAGTGAAGGTAAAGAGTGAGGCAGGAAGCTGACTGCACATGTGAGGCTATTAGCTTAGCATCACCACCACCACCTAAGGTAGACCTGTCCTATTAGCGAGCTGCTTTTGTAGAAGCAGCCTGTAAATGTAGAGGTCTGCGGATGGTTTATCCCACCAATCCATTTGTCTACTCTCCCATTATAACCAGTCTATCACTATCATTTCAGCATTTTTCATATTCAGCCTGCTGCCAGTCGCAGACACACACCATCGGTAGAAACAGCATGTAAATTATTAAAATAATCATTTTAAACCAGCATTAATTAATGCAGATGCTGCATTCAGGCGTGTGAGAGTGGGTGGAGCGATTCAATTCCCACATTTATCAGGAAGATGAAAAAAAATCACAGAAATCAATGCAGCAATAAAAAAAAAAGAATAAAACAATAAAGATCTTTAATCAGATGGACCTGCGCTGATCTGACACCGGCCCACAACCGCTGCAGCCACCAGATAGAAGCTGCGCGCGTGTGTGTGTGTGTGTGTGTATGTGTGTGTGTGTGTGTGTGTGTGTGTGTGTGTGTGTGTGTGTGTGCGTGCGTGCGTGTGTGTGCGTGTGTGTGCGTGCTGAGGGGGCGTGCAGCAGTCTCGTGACCCTCACGCTCCGCGCTTTAAAGCCGCGCGTCTGGCGCTGCCTGGGAGCAGAGCGCACGCGTCCGCGGAGAGCGCGGTCCCCTCCAGCCTCCCAGCCCGCGCCTGCCGCCTCCTCACGCCCCCCGGCTGTACCCCAGCCTCCGCCTCGGCTCGGACGCGTAAAGCGGACCTGTTCGCTCACTTTTCCCTGTCTTCCGTCCCGCCTCGCTCGCTCGGAGCGGCGAGCGCGGAGATAACGGGACTCGTCCCACAGCCCGGCTCGGACTTTGGGTGAGTACCGGCATACACGCACAGCGCAAGGCTTGCCACTGCCACCACCCCGCAGCCTAATTCCTGCCTTTTAATCCCGGGATTAAAGTGCAGCTGACCTGCAGGTGCTGTCTGCAACTTTATTCCTCAGCGCTGCGCCGCCAGCGTCGGCGTCGCGCTGCCCGGGGCGTCCGTGCGCGCGCCGCGCGTTTGTTGAAATGTCTCCCGGTGTTGGAGTTGTCTCCTGCTCCTGAGCTCTCCTGAGCTCTCCTGAGCTCTCCTCACCTCTCCTCACCTCTCCTCACCTCTCCGCCTGCCAGTTCACGCAAAAGGCAGAGGAAATCAGGGATCCGCGTTTCTGTCTGTGCGGAAGCAGCTGCGGCAACTGTTGCGTCTTCTGCCACATTTGCTGAAATCCGCCGCTCCTCTTCTTCTTCTTCTTCTTCTTCTCTCCGAGCTTGAATCCGTCTGATTTACCGTCCTGCTTGGACGAAACTTCATGTTTGCGGGCTGATCTTTGCTCCTCGCCCTCATCTACTCATGAAACTCGGAGGCTCGCTCTTTGCTCGGGCTCCTCTCCGGACTGGATGAGCTCCTCATCAGCAGCTCCAGTCGGACGGGAAGGCGACCTTGGCGACAGGGAGGAGGCCTCCATTCCCGAGGAGCCCAGTCACGGGGGTTCTCCTGAGATGTTCCCCTCACCAGGGCAGCGTTCCACTGAGGCCTGGCGGAACCTCACAAACATTGCGTCAAAAGTTTGTGCAACTTCCTGCAGATTGCTGAGATGATGCAGCTCTCGCTCTTCACCTCCGGCATGCAGACCCTCCTCCTCCTCCTCCTCCTCCTCCTCCTCCTCCTCCTCCTCCTCCTCGCCAGGCTGCAGCAGCCACAGCCCTCATGTCCTCCATGGTGAACCTTCAGCTTTTCTTCCTCCGAGTGTGTATTGTTTCTGTTCTTGCCGTTTTCCTTTGGATCTCCGGTTTGCCCTCTGTTTCCACTTAGCTAACCTGGCAAGTTTCCAGGAACCCCCCCATCCCCCACCCCCCATCTGCTCTGATTCAGGCACACAGGAAGCACATACCTGTTTTTCTTACTCACTTTCTCACTCCTCCTCGACCCCGGCCCACGTCTCAAATGTCCGGGTTGCCAGTTGGGGCCATTTACTGGCAGCTCTGCAGAAACTCACATCTGGTGCGGCTGTAAAGGGGAGGGGGGTCGTGTAAAACTATACTGCGCTCTCCTGCAGATGTTCCTTTGCATATGAGGGCCCGGCTTTTCAGTTTTCCAATTCCTGCCTCCAGGAACATCATCCAACTTTTTTTTCCCCGCCCTCTCTGTGGGGGCGCGGGGGTGCGTCACTCCATCTGTACGCTAGCTTCTAGCATGTGAATATGAGTTCCTGGCGGTGTGGAGAGACGCGGCGTCTCTCGCTGGAGCTGGAAGCCAAATCCTTTTCTGTTGAAGTAATTAAGACAGCGGAACTTCGGTCTTCTTCCCTGAGGTCCTTTCACCTCCGCTGTGACTCTGCAGACATCTGGCATCCGTTTGCTTTGAGGAACATCTCCTGGGCGCAGACGGACCTGCTAACACGCCCCCCCCAGCCTCAGGGCCTCAGGTCTGACGTGCAGATGCAACCACGCGCTACGTGTAGCAACGGACTGATTCCAGATGTTTGTCCAGATGGACTTGATGCAGTCGTGTAGCTGAAGAAGCCCCGCCCCTATGGTTTGGGGCAGTTCCTGGTGCTCAGGTTGCTTTCCCGCCGGCGCTATCTTGATGCTCCACGTGGCAGCGTTCTGGTCCAGATACAGCAGTGGGGCGGCGACGCGGCGTCTATCTTCATAAATCCATCCATGTAGATCCTGCCGCTGTTGCTAACCTGCGCCATCTCTGACCTTGTCAGGAGGCTCGTCCGTAGAATATGTTTGCCCTTCGTTCCTAATCTTGATGTAGGTTCCGGCACTCTTCCTCTGCGTTTGTTTGAAGGAGAGGCTAATTGTTATGCCCGAGAGGTCCACCGTTGATTAGAAGTTATCTCCGACCGCTGTCACGTGGTCGCCGCTAATTGGCAGCTGCAGCCTTGCACCACCTGGCCTTGCCTTTAAATCGCCAGGTTCTCCCAGCAAAAATCCCCCATCCTTGGCGTTCCACGGCTACGGCCTCTATAAAGGACAGGGAAGGGGAGGATGGCGAAGCGTGCGCGCCAACTCCAGCAAATGGTTATTTCATGCTCTGTAGCTAAACAAGCTTTTGGAGCCGGTTTTAAAATGTTCAGACAAACGAGCGTGGCACGTGATCTGCATCAGGGCTTTTTCCGGTAGCACCGAGGACGTGATGTAACAGCAAGTCTGCCGCATTTGGAGCACCGACATAAACAATGGCTGGTTGGAGGAGGAGGGAAAAGGCCTTTGTTGTTTTCTGGGTCCGTTCCTGTGAGGTAAATTTAGGATGGGATAAATCAGGTGAGCCCGATTCGCCTCGGTTCGAGCAAAGGGGGGTTGATGTGAAATCGATCAGAGCCAAAGATTTCCACACAGGATCGGCACCTGTGGTGGGAAAAAAGGGGGGAAACGGCTGGGAATAGGTCTGGTGCTGGTGTTTAGGCTCAGAGCTTAAGCTCCATGTTCTGAACAGCAACTTGGTCATTCTAACGTGTAAAATCTGCAACTCCACAACAGCCGCAGAGGAAAATTCTGACTCGAAACCCAGAAGTGGAAAATGTAGCAGCAACAGCAGCCGGTTGCCTCTCAGACGGACGCATCATAGAACGTGGGCCAATCACGGCTCTAACTGTCGCCATTGTTAATAACAGTTCATTAATTAAACATGCTGGGAAAAAAGCAAAACAGTGGCTTCATTCTGCAACAGAGTCCTCGACTGGAGCCTCAGAGAGGCAGATTAATTTGGCTCAGGGTGTCAGTCCAGGAGCAGTGGGCCTGGGAAATGTAAATACTTGGTCTCTGCTGGCCTACGTGGGAAGCCAGGGTCAGGCGTACAGCCCGGCGGCGTCACAACCGCTGCCTTGACTAGGAGCAAACTGGAGCGGGACAGGCGCAGCTTGACATCATCATGACTAACGCGTGTTTAAACGAAACAGTTGAACTCAACACTCTGGGTATTTGTGTGGTTGTGTTTGAATGTTTGAGTTCAGCTTTTTTACGGTTTGTTTTACTTTCAGGTTTTTTTAGCGGTTCTGCTCAGGGGCCAACGGGGCCATTAAAGGACACGTCCAAAGGTTCCAAAGAGAAACCTTCACGCTGCCTTGAGAACACTTTTACCTCGTTTAAACTGCAGTTAAACTTAGCAGCGTTTTATTACGTGTCAGAAAACTTTCAAAGACAGCGGCGTGGCTGCGGTCGCAGGTCTTCATCACAGCCTCTACGTGCTGGTTATGAATAATTTCTGTCTTCAGTAATTCTGTAATCACTACTAAAGTACATCTGGCTGGCGTCTGAGCGGATACGCCACGATATCAGAGGGCTACAGGCTCTGTCTAATTTCTAGTTTTTATTGCCTCGAAGGCTTAAATGAAAACCTATTAAATCAAACCATTTTTTTCCTGGTTCTGAATTAATGAGCAAAAGGTAAAAATGAAAGACAGCTCTTTTAAGAAGAGTATTAAAACTTGGAAGGAGGAAACTTCTGGTTCAAGATGAAAAACCCTGCTTTGATAACAGCCGTGACCCGTTTTTTGGGGGGGGCGGGAGTCCCAGATTTGTTCTGTCTTCTCTGTCTTCAGAGTGAAAGGAGCTCTTCTTTTCTTCCTTCCGATCATCCCTGCAAACCTGAAAGTCCTGGATAAATATTTTCCTTTTGTCTCACCTGACATTTGGCTTTGGTTTGCTGTCAGGTTGAAAGATGGAGTTCTTTTATCACTTGAACATTTTTGTTCTCCGAGGCAGTTAGGGTTTTTGTTGGTGTTGTTGTTTTTCTCTTCCTTTTCCGTGGAACGTGTTAGCACTAAAGACGATTTATTCTCTTTTCTGTGCTGCAACAGCCCATAAAATGCTGCCAATGTTGATCATTTAGAAGTGATTATTTTTACTTTGTAGGCATAATAACGTTGTATATTTTTAAAAAGGTAAGAGCTAACGCTGCTACCTGTATTCGTTTTTTACAGAAGAACCGTTTTGCATGGCCATACAGGATAAACAGCGGTTAAGGAACACTGCTTACTTGAATACTACTTACGTCAGATATGATGAGCGGCTTTCTGACATCTGTTTGTCCCTCGTTCGTCCGCTCCTTCATCACGGTGTTTAAGCGGTGACTCACAACGCCGCGGTCGGTCGCCTCGCTCCTGCTGCAGTGATTGAGGGCTTCTGCAGCCTCGTTTATAACAGTCTTTCATTTCTTTATCCTCAGGCTGCATTTAAGCTAAAAATAAACCGTCTGACTATCCATCAGTCCATTCATCATCTCTAATTTACACTTCCTGTCTGGTTAGCTGCTAGCATTATGCTAAGCGATACCGCTTTAGGTTTCTGGAGGGTGTTTCTGGAGGGTGTTTAAGCTAAATCTTTGCCGCCTGTTAGTCAGTCACATAGGTTGTGATTTCAAATAGAGTTTAAAGTTAAAAAGCCAGAATTTATAAATATTGACACCGGTTACGGTTTTGTTTTCAGCTCAATTGCCCGTAATCCTTAAAAAAAAGAAAAAGAGAAAATCAGGCTTGTTGTTTTTGTCTTTTTGTGTATCTAGAACTGATGCTTTATCGACAAGAGTCTTCTTCTGCCTCCAAGCAGGAATGTAAACGAATGTTCGGCCAAGTGCAACATTTGCCTCCTTCATCGTCAACACATTTCATGTAAAGTGGTCTGTGAGGCCAAGGCTAACGTTAGCTCATGCAGATATGGTGCAGTGATGGTATACATTGACTTGTTTCTTCAGTTTGCTCTCATCTCTTTGATGGCCTTTCATGGGATTTGGATTCTTCTTGCATAATTGGAAGCAACTGCATGTTGTTTTTGTGGGAAAGTAGCTCAGGCTGTTTCTACCAGTGCTGTAGGCCGCTCAGAGTCCCTGGTGACTGGTTTTTTGCACAGTCATTTAATCCTGCAGGAACTGTCCTGATCTAGACCAGATCCTGCTGTATTACCGCTCTGACGACAGTTTTATTTTGGGGCATTTACCGCCAACAGCTGTGTTTGGGGGTGATCATCTTTGTTCGGTACCCATAAACTACAATTGCGGTGCCTTGTTGCAACATCTTCCATTTTCCCTTATGAAACAGCCAAACAGGATGTCCATGTTGCTGCTCACGGTGTGCACAGTGAAGGTGGACTCTGGAACAACCCACCAACTCAAAAAATTAGAGAAAAGAGGTCCAAGAAACAAGTTTGATTGGGGAAAGATGTGAATCATATCATCCAAGTAAACAGACAATCTCTTTGTCAGATTAGCCTCTGAAATCTCATTGGGGCAGCTAATCAGCTTAAGGGATAATACAACCATTATTGAGTTTTTCCTTATCTCCTGTGGCTGCTGATCACTGAGTCCTTCCCTCATTCCTTCCGTTTGCGCTCTGCAGATCAAAATGAATGCTCTCTGATTTACCCCCACGTCCATGTCAAGCAGAGACAGACTTGGATTATTTTGTCATTTTATGGAAAATAGGCAAAAATGAAAATCTTTTGCTGCCTCTCAAGCATGTCCACGGGGTGGGTTGTTGAAACGGCATTTATGGAATGCGTGTTGCATTGACATAGTGAAAAGAACATCCCTCCTGGGTTTTGTTGCGGAGCACAGCGGCTCTTGTCGAGGCTTTAATGCACCCTGTGGTGCTGCAATTGTAAATAAAAGATCTTCATGTCCATCTGCCCCCTACATTTTTATTTTTATCCCCTTTGTCCCCTGTGAAGACACACTGCAGTCCCATTCTTTAGTAGACTAAAGGTGGACTATATCCTGCAGATATGAAACCTTCAAGCACCACATCTTCCTTTTTGAAGTCCCAGCGAGGTTTCCTTTCCACCAGTGACTGGGACGTCCCCTTTCGCTGATGTCCTCCTAGCAGAGTTAAAACAGGGTCTGGTTGAGGTAATCATTGCTGTTAGCATCATTGGTTAACGCCAGGTCATAGTTGCGTTATATAGATTTTATGTATGTGGCAGCCATCTTGGATCGTAATCTCAAGGTTCTTCTATTCTTTGATCAAATTATGACTAACCTGGATATGTGACCACTGAGGGGAACACGATAAAGTGCCTCCAGGTCACCCCCCGCGGTGACCTGTTCCTGCAACATCCCACATTTACCTCTGGCGTGTTGCACTGCGCAACCTTCCCTTTGATAAACTGCCTGCCTGACTCTGATTTCCACAGCAGCACAGAGATGCGGAAGCTTCTGCTGTATTTATATGTGCTAACAAGCGGGAACAAATGAGCAGACGTTGAGTCAAGGATGTGCACAAGGGCGTGACCTCTTCAAAGAGCTGTGCATATCCACAACTGCAAAAACCATAGTGGTTTACCTGATGACTGTTTCAGAGTTTCTTGCTGTACTCTTCTTTTCAGAACGTCTCCAAGTAACAAGGCTGTTCTATCACAATCGTGCTGAAGGCTCGACAAAGAGAAGCAGAAGCACACTTGGGATAAACACGCAGGCACAGAAATCAGCTGCGCTTTCTTTGTGCTCTCTGAAATAATGGCTCTCTCATGATTGTTCCTTTGTTCGTTTTTTTTTTTTTAAACTTTCATGGGATTTACTGCCTAGCATTTCCTCTTTTTTCAGTTCCTCAATTAAAATCCTGCATATCAAGTGTGCTGCTAATCACCCTAATCAGATCAGAGAGGTTAGACGTTGAGAGACCCATAATCACGTTCCAGCAGTTTCATCTTCGTTTTAACGGGAAACTCGACACCTAGCAACTAAAACTGGGCTCGTGCTGATTGATAAATTAACACTGGCAAAAAAAATTAATTGTTCCTGCTTTTCTGATTATTGAACATTCCCGGCATCCCTCACAGGAAAACACACATTCTGGCCAACGACTCGGTTCCCAGAACACTTATTGATCAGGTCTGGGATGTGCTTCACATCAGCGTGATCCAGGATGAGCCTTAAAACTCACATAAAGCCCCGTGTTTCTCCACCCAAATCCCACTTATTGATGTTTTCTTGTTGATTCCTTCAGTGCGACGCCACCGTTAGCATCCGAGTGTATCAGTGTCAGACTGCACCAGTGTGAAGCTGTGGGGACAAAGAGCTCTACTGACCAACGTGAGCATATAGAACATTCAGATTCAGTCAAATGGCGGCTGGAAACGTACACCTGGAACACTGTCGTTGGCTGAAAGTGATGCTCCAGCTGTGTTTGCTCTTCATCAGGGTCGTCACACACAGCTGAGGCAGCAGGATGAAAGCATAAATTCACATTTGCTTTGCTCCTTTTGGATTTGGCTGCTATAAAACAAGAGAATTTGCTGTCACCAGTTGATCTGAGGGTGAATAAAATAAGCTGAAGATGAGCAGAGAGGTAAAACATTCTCCCAGCAACCATCAAAAAAGCTCTCATCCTTTAAGCAGCCGGATTGCTGCATTACAGAGGGACAAGTTTACTGAGGCCGCCACAGACGGAAATTGGAAAAACACATTTTCTGCTGAAATTAAACTTGTTTCCACCAGAGGATGAGACCTGCACTCGGCGCTGACATCGTCCCGCTGTGTGAAATTTCCAGAAATCCCCCTTTTCTCCACTACAAAGATAGATTATGCTGAGTGTATGATTTTAGAAAAGGTAATCACCTACTCAGTTCCACATTTGCAAAATGTGGAACCTAAATATTTTAGAGGTGATTCAAACCTTCTCACCATCCAGGTTTCAGGTAGAAGCAAAATGGGTGCGAGCACGTTGTTTTTCATCTGTTTGATTGGCATCCAGGCAGCTACATTCAGTCAGACGCTGCTGAAAGTTAACAGTTATTGTTTCCAACAATAAGGTCTCTTTTCATGATGGAACACTTGTGCGAAATGGTAATCCTCCCAAATATTAACATCCCACTTGTAGGCTTGCATCAGAATACAGTATAAAACAAAAAAAATGACAGCATAATGAAGTGGGAGGGAAGTCTCTCTGAAAATTTAGAGGACAAGAAGAGAGAATCCAGAGCGCCTATAAACGGGGATATTGGAGCGGTTGTCATGAATAATTTTGAGGAGGCCTTTGCTTTATGAAGTGTACGACATTTAAATGTTTGGCCTTTTCAGCCGCGCTCCAGCTGTTACGAGGGACGCGTCTGCCAAGCTCGGGAGACATAAAAGAGTCAGCCGTGACCTCCTGTATCTCATCTGATAAAAGCAGCTTTTTTTCTTTCGTTTTTTAAATGTGACTGTTTGAGGGTTATGCAGAGCGCTGTGAGTGATAGGAGACCTCAGAGGAGGGTTCAAGAGGGAAAAGCAGCTCTAGACCTGAGCGCTCACAAGCAAACCGCACTCATTTGCAATGCTGCATTCATTACGGTGCTTGTGTGTGTGTGTGTGTGTGTGTGTGAGAGAGAGAGAAAGAGAGACTCCCTGGAGAATTTTGAATGTATCGATCGGTTGTGTTTTCATTAAACTCTAACGAAACTGCATGCTGACGAACCTGGGCTGTGAAATAATTGAGTTTAGTTGTGCATCGATGTTTGTTGGCTTGAGTCCATGTGTCGTGGTGCTTTTGGAGGGGTTTTCGTGTTTCTTTGGTCGACATCTTTGCCCGATTTATCGCAGGTTCGCCACTAGACATCATTGTTTCATGCGGAAACTTTTGTGTGCTAAAACATTTATCATTTGCTTAACTGTTTAAAATGTATTTTATTTCTGAATTAATGCTGTGAGATGCAGAAACTGTGGAATACCAAGTGTATTTTCTGGGCCGGTCGTGATTGACAGGCGAGGATCCGTTTTAAGGACTGAGTGAAACATGATGTTAATTAATGCTGACTTCATTAGCTCGGAATTAGCAAAAGCCAAAGTCTGAAACACGACAATTAGGCAAATTCATCTTCCTCCCACAGCTTTAACACTCCAGTGTGATCAATAATTGTGCAATGCTGCAGTTCATGGTGGGGGGACATCTGTCGGGAACCCTAATGTTGGTGATGGGGTGTTCAACCAGGATCAATATTACTCTTTTACATCCACTGATTATTTTATCATAACTTCTAACCCTAAAGGAAAAAAGGCCCCTTCCTGATGTGTTTCTCTATTTTGTGATCTGAACTTGTCTCTCCGAGGCCTTCTTTGTGAAGTCCTGAGTTTTTCCTTCAGTAAATGCACTCAGAGCTTTAGAGCAGCGGAGCGTTTTATTCCGGGTCCCGGATTCCTCCTGGGCCCTTTTCCGCCCGGTCAGACCCGTGTCTTCGCGGATAATACCAACGTAGGGCTGTTCCGCTGTTTCACCCCCCATTTAGTTGCCCATGATCAGATCTGTTCATCTCTAACCCTGTGCCTTTAACGACATGCTGCGGCCTCGTGGGCAGATGAGCTGTGAGCGGTGGGGGTAGGTGCCCCGACCCCCACAGAGCAGCAGATTAGATGCCACCTTTCCAACTGCTTCCTGTTCAGGGTTCTGCTATCTGTCACGTCTGGAGTGAGATGTCCTCCCGCCTCCTGCGGTTTTAACATTAATGAGATGCTCTTTAGTAAAGGTCTGGGAAGACTCACATTAGTCACCCATGAAGCAACATGTCAGAGCAGTTTAGAAGAATCCAGCTGATAATAAAATGGAGGAGAGGCCTCTGAAGGTCTGTCAGATGGGATTTGTCTGTTTGTTTGCTGAGATGCAGCTCAGGTGAAGGACAGAAGCAGTCTACAAGCAGAGGAGCTGCTGTTGGGCAAACCCAAAAGTGACGTTAAGAGATGTAGACCGCTGTGGTGAGTTTAAACTGCACTTCTAGGATCCTGGAACCTTTGGAGGAACTCTGTATCTCCAAAACAGTTCCTGGGCTTTTTTTTCTCCTTCCAGGAAAGGTCAGATGACAGTGCCTTCCAAAGGTCAACCTATTTGCTAATGACTTTTCAGATTCATTAAGAAAGAGAAGAAAAATGGCCTGAATGAGGCGGTGATGAGATGAAGGTCTTCTCTGAACACCTTGGCAACAGAAAGAGACCAACTAGCATAAAATACCACAGGCAACCTTTTATTTGTCAGTCTTTACACAGACCGAGGGTTCAAACAAAGGAAAACCCTAACTCTCCACTAGAAACACTGCCAGAAAGGAAAAACACATCCAGTTAAGCTAACATTTCCTCCTGCCAGCATTGTGCAATTGCCTGAAACAGACCATCCTATTCTCACCGGCTGCCCTTTATGCAAATCAGATTAGCCCCGGCTCGGATAATTTAGTCTGCCAGCGCTCCCGCCGCTAACTGTGGCCGAGTTTAATAGTCTGCCGTGCAGATTCAGGGTCCCAGTCCAGCCCTAAAGATTCCAGATTCAACATTTCCTTTCAGGCTCATTGATTTCTTCATTTGTTTTGTTTTTTGTAAGCCACCGGCGTGAGTTCTTGTCTTTAACTGGAGTTCAGATGGATTTTTAAAGCAGAGAAGCAGCGAGTTGTTGGACGGAGGTAATCCTACCTGCACCTGTAACGGCTGGATGCATTTTTACATGCGTCAGCACATAGAGCTTGAGGGGAAGGTAATCCTGCGGTGTGAGCCTTTGTGGGCAACACAACATCTCACATTCCGCAACAGGGAAACCTCATTCTGGCATTTCCTGCAGGGATCCGTCATCCCAGCCATCCATCTTCTCTGAATCAGAGCCAGGAGGACATCAGACGACCTGGACCGGTCACCGCTCGGAGGACATGTGAGGGGCAGTTTAGATTGGAACCCGTCCAAAGGCCTGAGCTGGAGTCACACCCGAAATCTTTGCCACCAAAGGTGACAAATATGGACGGGGCTTAATAAAACCAGCGATCGCGGCAGCAGCGGCCAGGGGCGGTCACCTTGTTGCCTGGAGAGCAGAGCAGAGTGTTATAGCAACCCCACAGACAGCGAGAGCTATGGAAAGGACACGTTATTGTCCAGAGCATCGCCGTTGGCTGCAGGTGATGCTGGCAGCCGTCCTGATGACCTCGGCTGATCAGATTTGGGTTTTTGTGCACTCGCTTCTGCCCGTTCTTCGCTCTCTTTGAGCACAGCCGAGGAAGCTGCTCTAATCGGATCGGCTGTGTTGAGAGCTCCGGCTCCATACCTCCTCTCCGCAGAACATGTGCTGCAAATTGCATTTGTGTTGTCTTCCTCTGAAACGGTGAAATGTCAACAGCGCAGACAAATGCTCGGCGCTCCGCCGCTTGGCCCCGAGGACGCGGAAATAAAGATCCTGGATCTCGACCAGATGGCCGTGTTTTAGCAGCAAATAGCCGTTCACGCTTCAGACGCCTGTGCTTCAGGCGGACAGTGGAGTTGCATAATTAGCGTGTTTGGTTTCACATGCTTGTGGAAGCCAAACGGGTGATGCTCCAGGTGTTACTTTCTGTTGATTTTTAGTGGATTTTTACGCCATCTCACCACTGTTACCTTAACCTAAACGCAGTGTACAGGTTTGCTACAGAGCTAGCAAAAACAAAATTAGGTTTGCAGTATTGCACTACTCACCAGAACTGTCTTAGTGCATAAAAAAATGATAAGGTGTCTTGTAAAGCAGGTACTTTGGCTGGGGGAGCTGCAGCTGAGGACCTCCCAACTGAAGCTGCTGCCCCAAAAACAACATCTCCTCTCTCAGGAAAGATCGGTAAAAATCACCCAGATCACCAGGCTTTACCCCAGCACAGCCAGTCTGTGCAGGCTGAAACAGGCTGCCGGTTGCCTTCCTGGGGCCCGGCCCCCCTGGCCCCGCTGTTTTAGCCCCTGCAACATTATTAACAACCTGCAGTGGTCCGATAACAGCGTGGCAATAGATTAGACGGGGCAAGGCTAGCTTTCCTTGCGGAGCTTGAGGTTATGCAGTGACTGTCTTAATCCCACTCAGTAACTGCCAAGTCTGCCAGAAATGCCCATCTGTTCTCCACACATCGTGTTTGTCCAAAGCAGAAGTCAGTTTTGAACTTTAAAAAACACGTTGTAATTTTCTTGTTTTCCGCAGATTTCTCCGTTTCTTTGGAGACGGGCTCCACCAAAGGCTCCAGTAGCACACATTTTACCCAGCGGTTCGTTAACCGCTGGGCTGGTTTTTGTTTGTGTTTTTTCAGGACCAGAGGAATTTGGAACAGCTCTGGCTGATAAAACAAAAAATATCCTCCTACACACGCCGGTGCAGCCTTCCAGCCTTCTCTGCTGCCGATTCCACCAGTTAACAGCATGCAAAGCGCTCCGGCTCCTCTGATATTTGCATTTCTGGCTCAAGAGCACATCCAGCTCTTTTCAAATACAAAACTGACCTTGAACAGTTCAAGCAAACTGTCAAATCTCTCAATGGTTTTACTTCAAAGCGGTAAAAGTGGCAGGAGCAGCTGCAGGAAGTTCTGTCCTCACTGACTTTCTGCAGGAAGAAAAACCAGCCAGGCAGCTGAAATGTTGTTCACCTTGAATAGCCTAGCTTCAGTTTCTGGATAATACACCTCAATTTTTGTTTTCATTACACCTCTTTTAATGGTGCTAACACATTTGGTGACCTAGTTTGCTTAATAACACTGGTCGCCACGGACCACCGAATAAATCAGATAAAACTAATATCAACAATATGTTGTGATAAATAAAAAGCTAAAAATCTGTTTGTCGTTATAAAAAGAGCATGGAAACGGTCCACTGATGGACCTCTGCGCCTCACTGAAGGAAAATGGATCACGATCATGATGAAAGCTGCAATCATCAGCTCACTTAAGGCTTGCTGTAGGTTTTGGTGCCTGTAGCGACGGCGGATTCCAGCCAGTCACCTTCTGAGCTGCCTGAATGACTTGTCAGCGGCTGCAGCTACCAGCAGACAGACAGACAGACAGACAGACAGACAGACAGACAGACAGACAGACAGACAGACAGACAGACAGACAGACAGCGTAGCTTTGGATCGTTGCTTTTTATGTGTGTAGCAGGGAAATAGAAGGTTGAAGTTTGCAGAGCATTGCAGGGCAGATGCTTAGTGCTGGTTGTCTTGAATGTTTGGAAGGCCGAAGAGTCTCTGACTCCCTGTCGAGAGGCCCTGAGGGTCCTTCACCCTGAAACCCTTCAGCCCTTTTCTCAATTTAAACTTTTAAGTTGTAACCCTTGTTATGGTTGACTGGCAGTAGACATGATGCTAACATGATGCTAATGTTAAATCCTGTCAGACTAAAGATCAGAAGGGCTGGTTTCCATTGGTGGAACTGGTATGACAGAATGTGGATGGCCTCAGACCTTCAACTGAGCATATTAGCTGCAAGCGATCTTGCCGTATGTCATGTTTATACGCACCGCGGGGACACTTTTATGAATAAATGGAAGAGCATGGACTCACAGTAAATTTTACTAAGCTATTGTTCTGCAGGAAATGCTCTCAGCCAGCACCCTTCAGTCTTTGTTCTCGACTGGTTTGTCCTCTACTCAAGCTTTTGGCAGTAAATCGTGTACATGTGGGTGATCTCATGCATGCAAATTACCCATCATGCACAACCAGTCGCCAATAACAATCTCAGAATGGTTAGCTGTTGACACCCCGTCCAGATTGACGCTGGAGAGAGGGACAGCAGTCGTCCGCTGGGCTTTATTCTCTTTGGCTTCAGTAGCATTAGCACGCATATGGCTCCATATTTCACCAAGGAACTGCTCGAAGGCTGGTTTGGGAGGATCGAGGGCCAACACTAAGTGTTCATTTCATCAGGTAGAGAGTGAGCCGTGACAGCCTGAAACGCCAGCGCACGTATTTATGGGTGTGGGCCAGCGATGATGTTTGTACCGGCCTGGGGATACGGAGGACTGTGGTCACTGCTGAAGAAGAGCTAGCTCAGGCGCTAAGTACTCCAAAATCAGTTTTGAGTTTTTTCCTTCATGTTATAAAGTTTTTAGGCACTTCTTTTTGTGCAGACATTTGATTGTCCTAATCACCTTTTTATACCTTCACACGCCTCATTTTATTGGTAGCTTTACTGGTGCTACTCTTTTGAATTTGCGCAACCTCTCTGGAGGAGGCGTGCTTTTCATGTTCTTTTCTTCCCCCTTTTTTAACAAACAGAAACAGACCGAGGGCCTCGGTAGATCTGACACTGATAGGGAAATCATCCAGCAGTGTGGAAAAAAAGAGCTTTTGATCAGTTGTAGCGACAGATCTGATAACTTGTCTTGTGAATACAGGCTGACAGAAGTTAAACAAGGGCATTGGCATCGCGACCGTTTGCACTCAGAAACGGTTCTGGGTGAAACCAGCTTCCTGTTTTTATCTGTTTTCTACCAGCTTCCTCTTGTCTCTGTCGTGTCCTTAAGCATCCGGACACAGTGGCAAACGTTAGCATCCCTTTTGATGGAGCTGTGACGCGGTGGAACTCGTTCACCTGGATCAGCTGACTGTCTGACCGCAGCATCAGTCCTGACTTCCAGCCTGTCTGAAAAGGAAAAATCCACATTTCTGTGTGCAGAAGATGTCGTGTTTGAGTTTGCATCAAACCCGGCTGTCAGCAGGGGCCGGAGCTACAGCCAACTTCGCCTCTGCCAGAGTCTGTTTTTATTATGTGGAGGGGGGGGCTTCTCTATCTGAAAATCTCAGTTGAAGGGACCAATCACTTTGTACAAACAGCACTGCCCTGCTTGTCCTCACGTGGGTCAGGAAAACAAGTCAGTTATTGGATTTTTTTCATTTTGAAAGTGGGCGCATCTGTCAGCTCCTATGGTCTGCATTTGTGGAGGTGTCCTTCACCAGGGCTGAACCAGAGCCAGAGGTCATCCCAGAACGCCGGTTTTTGGGGATGTTTTGTAAGTGGACCACTCAAAGCCATTCTGCTTTGTGGAAATGTTTATAGGCCCCGCCCACTATGCGGCTGTGCTGCATCTACACCATAAATACAGTAAGAAGCATCGCCTCATATTTGGTGTTCAGCTGCCATCGTTTCCTGTTTGTTCTGTTTATCCATCACTGGTGGACCAAGGCTGAACAGTCAGTTAACTGGTAGCGTGACAACAGGCTAGTTTGAGGAATAGGTGCAGGGTGAGGAGACGCGAAGAGGGCAGGACGACTCAACAGCCTTGTTGTTTGCAGTTTAGGTGATTAATTTTGCATGTGTCTGGTTAAGCTTCGCGGCTGCTGCAGAGGCTATTTTCATCGCCCGTTACTCTAATATTGATTATTGGAGACAGCTGCGCTTTTTTAACGCGTGATGGTTATGACTGGGGGGCAGAGCCAGGCTGTCTGTGGAAGAGCTGCATATCCCTACCCAGAGTTCCATCATTGCCTCTACAAGCTTTATTCATAGTAACCAAAATCCTATTTTTATGTGGGAATAACAAAAAAAAAGATATAATAATCCATTTTTTTAGGTAGAAATGTCATTTGGCAATGAGTTCCATGCCCCTGTTGTTTTTGCTGGTTCTGGGCGTGTGCAGCCTCCACAGTTTAAGGTGTTTCTTCCATATTTGACGCAGCGCAGTCACAGCCTCGCTGCGATCGCTGATGTGGAGGTGAAGGCGACTGGTGCCACACTGTCACATTGCTCTTTTACTCCTCGTGTAAAAATAATCTTGCCACTTCCTGACAGCTCGAAACATTCGCACTGTTGATAACATGCAGCCTTATGCACAAACGCAAGAAGGGATATTTTTAGCCAGATGAGGCAGCCGCAGCATTTTAGATCTACTGACAAAATTAAATAAATGAGTCCAGTCAGAAATGTTGTGGGATCAGATAAGACCTTACAAACCTTTGTGCTGTGAAATATCAGACCATAACATCTCTGAGACTGAACTATTTAAGAGGATAAACAGAAAATGATATAGTCTTGAGACGTTAAGAGAAATGATTAGCATGTGGCTCTGCTCCTGAATGCCACATTAAAAGTTAGCGTTAGCTTCACTACTCATGTGATTCTACAGATCTGGAATTAATTACTGCAAAATTAAAACCTAATAAATCGAATTGATCCTTAAATGATGCTTTTTTTTAAATGGGTTGCCTTCGTTTGCCATCTCAGATGAGTAATCAGTTGTTTTAATCTGAAAAAGTCAGGTTAATCCTCTCCTAAAATGACAGATCAGTTGTGCTGAGAACGTTCTCTAATAAATGGGCTGTTTACCGACTGATTGGAGCTTAATGACATTTTCCAAAATTGAGGCTAGTTTAAGGTGAACTAGGGTGAGCGTGCATGTTAATGGCTCTCAGATGTGGCCGAGGTTCATCTGAGACCACACTTGTATTCTGTGGCTCCAGCTGAGAGCAGCTCAGGCAACCTTGCCGGGCGCTAACACACCAGGAAACTTTATTGCTCCTGGCAACTGCAGGTACACGGATAGATGTGAAAGAAATAAGGAATGAGGGGCTGTAGTGGTTGGGTGGAATCCAGAGGAGAGGCAGAACATCAGAATGGAGGGATCATATCATTCTACAATAATAAGATGCTCAACAGGCCAAATGAGTAAAGTTCTACTGTAGTAACTTTTGGTCACAGGAGTCGTAAAGAAGTGAGCGAATGGTGTAAATGGGAAGATGAATGATGAGCGCTCGCTGGTATGTAGTGGTTGTCCTGCATAGAACAGACAGAATATTCCTAAAATTCTTTTAACTGCTCATATTATATATATGTTTTTTTGTTTAAGTAGAATTTCTGCTCAGTGTCTAAAATGGCGAAATGTGCCTTTAATTCCAGGTTTGTCCGACAGTCCGACCTTCAGGGTTCAAGCCTCATTTCTTTTACGGAACCAAATTGATGAGTTCCACCAGCTATGTTATTATTTTCAAGGCCGTCACCTGGAAGCACCTGAGCCGAATGGTTTCATGCATCATTTAGAACGTGCAGAACGTTTCATCAGAGACCTCTGCACGCTTTAAAGATGGCAGCCCTAAGCCTGGGTCAGGCGGGACCAGCCTTTCATAGATCCGGCTAAATTGCTTTTGAGAAGGAGCTCTTTCTTTTTGTAAATATTGTCAAATTCTAAAGAGCTGAAGTGGTGTCTTGTGGGACGCGACCTCGCTCGCACCTTTCGATCCCGTGAATCCTCTTTATCCGGTCGAGCGGGGAGCACAGTTGCGCCTCTTTTCTCTTCCCTGAGACAAAGCCGCAGCTGGAAGTCGATAGGGCGAACGAGGCTGCGCTCTCCACAACGAGCAGGATTTCACAGACTTGACGCCATCAGATGTAAATCTATGGCTTTGGTTCTTTTATTCTCAAGGCTTCATTCATGCTAAAGGTGCAGAGATCCAAGGCCGTCCCGCTTTGACACAGAGCCTTTCAGTTTAACGTTACAGGTTTTCCTGGGTTTTCGTCATCTGGATTTAGAACTTTGATTGCCAAACGTATCAGGGCTGTTACCTGATACGCTAACATTAGTAAATCCTAATGCGAAAACAACGTTTTCTGTAAAGGTGACAATTTTACAAAAGAGACGACCAGATTTTCCCCATTAGCTGTTGTTTTTAGCCTTCAGTCTCCATGCTGCTGCTTTGATGTGTTCATTAGGCGGTTTTAGGTGAGGCACCAGGTTTCCGAGAGCGTGCTCTTGGCGTTTTGAGCACGCTCATCTTGAAATGACCCGTCTCAATTGGATCTTTCCGAGTCCTAATAGCTGCCAAAGTCCCATTTCACAAACTGCTAGCAGGGGGTTTCAGGGGGAGCCCGACAGAGAAGCGATTTCCACAGGTGTCAGAAGGGTGGGCGACTCCTCCGGAGCAAAGGCTGCAGTTGGGATCGCGGCCCTCCTGTCCTCCGCTCACCTCCTGAAGCGTGAACAGATGCTTTGCTGCCTCAGATCCGCCAGCTTTTGAGCAGCGCCGGCACCACCAGGCCTCTGGCGGGACAAGGTCAGGGGGAGTGAGATGACAGCTGACGTGTTGTGCGGCGGCGCCACCTGTTAGAGAATATATTCCTTTCTTATTGCCACAGGCTCCAGTCGCCAGGAGAGTCGGCTCAAGTGTCCGAGATGAGAGTCTCCAGGTGTTCGTGTCAAAGTCACCGCCACAGACACGAACCAGCCTTGGCTGCCGGATGTAAATGTACCCAGTCCCAAAGCACCGGCGAGCAGACGGGATCGCTTCCCGTCAGAGACGCTGATAAACGACTGCACGGTTAGGTTTTTCCTCTCCGTTCTAAAGAACTCAACAGGCGGAGCCTCCCCAGCCTTCCCCCTCTGCTTGGGCTCCTGGGTGGAATTTAAACCACCTGATCAATCTCTAATCAGGAATGCCTTCCTGTCAGTGAGTTTCCCACAAATCTTAAGGCGCGTTGCTCAGATAATGCAGGGACAATAAAACCGGCTCGCAGGGTAGCTTTACATCGTTTTTCTGCCATAGATCTGTGACGCCTGAATGAGGCTGCACATCAGAATGAGGCACGGGCCGTGTTTAAAGGCAGATTTGGGTTTTTTGGAAGAGGGAGACCCCAGGACACCTCCTGCTCAGGCAGGCATGAGAGGCCACGGGGAGGAGAGAGAAAACCAATTGGTCCTCTCCACTTCGCTCTGCTGCTTTTGTCACCAGCAGGTTCCTGGATGTGTTGTGATGGCTTGATGCCGTGGTTGCCCCTGGTGACGCACCCCTGGCACAGACAGGGGTCTGTTATTTTCCAGTCAACTAACAACAAAGAGTGGAATTAAAGAGTGAATGTCTGTTGATTTGTGAAGTTTTAAACTTCTTTTGTTCAGAAGGTTTTACTGACAGACCGATAAATAAAGAGAAAAGATGTGATACCCCACAGAGTTAACAACATATGGTTGGTCTATAGATTTCTAACCGTAACTTGCCGCACATGAACTGCGAAACACAATTTATGCTTTTTAAAAACATCTATTAGACCCAAAATAGTTTATGTAGATGACCTGTGTAAAGAAAAGCAAGTTTCAGCAGATTGATAGTGCAAAAAATAACACGTCTTCGAGCAAAACACAATAAATTCTGCAACTTTCAAAATGTCAGCTGCATTTTAAATTTTACCACTCTGCTTCTCACGGTTTTCTGCCCCCCAGCTCTAAACCCCTTCAGGTAGAATAATAGAATAAAAATTCATCCCACCTTCCTTTATTCGATGACCTTTGGAGCATTGTGCTTTTTATAAATGCATTATCACAAACAGAAAAGTATTGCTTTTCATTTAAAAGGAAACCAAGGGCCAGTTTTCCTCAGAGTGGTTGAGAGTGAATCAAACCTGAGCCAATCAGAGACAGTGACAGCGGCAGGAATGATCAAAGGTTGCGTCTTTTATCTTCAGTTTCCCAAACTCTCCTATTTACTCCCCAGGTAAATGATTAAAGAATGGATTAAACGACTTCGACCCTCGCTGGATCAACCTTGCTGCGGTCGCTGACACCTCCTGCACAGAAACCACACCGATGCGTTCCTGGAAGGGCCCGCGGCCCCTCGCGGCCCACTGATCTGGGACAGCATGGCTCTGGGGAAGCGGAGGAAAGCGCGGACCTTGGCGCTGCTCTTCTGCGTCGCCACCTTCACCACCCTCTTGTTCAGCTACACTTTGCGCGACCCCTCAGTTTACTTCTTCAAGTTTGCGTCCCGACTGTCGGACAACCTGTTCTCCAGGGGTCCCTGCGCCTGTGGACAGTGCATGACGGAGCCGGAGGACGACCCCTGGTTCACGGAGCGCTTCAACCAATCCATCCAGCCGTTGATGAGCAGGGAGAACAGCGCCCTCTCTGATGAAACCTTCAAATGGTGGCAGGTAAGATGGTTCTAAGGTGCTCGTTAAAAAATACTTTCAAAGAGAGAGAGGTGCAGTGTGTGTGCGCTGGGAACAGCGGAGGTGCTGAGAAGCATAAATCATAAATAAAGAACTCTCGCTGGTGTCCTGCACCCTCAAAATGTTTGTTTTTGCCTTGTTTGAAATCCAAGGGTTTCTCACCAGGATCTGGTAGTGAGGCAGGCTCCCACGCACAGTTGTCCACTTCTAACAAGCAGGATGGCGATTATTTCTGTTCACGCTTGCCACGGTTTCACCCAAGTGAGATGTTTTCTTCTTCATTCGGGTGTTAGAGGGCTAAAATCAGCAGTTAACGCCGAGATGTTCTTGAATAATCTGTTTCCATCCGGTTTGCAGGCGTGAATTTAAAAGAGCAGCATTATTCATCCTTAAATATAAAGACCAACATTCAAGTTTGTTGCAGCTTTAAGGTAAATTACATTTTAATGCCAACCTTTTTGGCCTTTTTCTGCCAAAACTGAATAAATAACAGCGAAAGATGACTACAGGATAGTTTATATTCCTGCTAACCAGTCCGGGTCTCCTCAGCCCCAGCACAGCAGCGATGGATGATTGACTGGCTTAATTCTCTAAATCTTTTTCCAAGGGGACCATTAAAACACGCCAAACACAATCACGGCTCCAGAATTATTGGCTATTAGTGTTTTATGCACATCTTGAGATCATAATTCACATTATCTCTTATTCCTGCCGTGATTCATACTCGTCCTGTCAACGTAAGTCTGCACTTTCTCTAATTCCTCTTATCGTTCCCCCGAACTAGAAAAGACCCGGCGCAGAATTTATGTCCCACAATTATCTTGGCTTTGCCTGGAAAGCCTCCAGGTAATCCCACATTCACCTCACACCGTGTCCAATTAGAGGCCAGAATAGAAAAATGACTGCAAGGTTGCCTCCCGCCGCCGCTGCCTTCACACAGCGCTCCCTACAGATCCTGATGGGGTCACAGTGTCGCAGAGCAGTGTCGCAGCACCCACAAGGTCCTGGAAGGAGAATTACAGACAGATCGTGTGGAACATTAATGAATACTGGAAATGTCTTAACAGTACTGGAGGCGACAGATCGTTGCTGATTCTTCTCACTGTCTAACCACTTAAGAAATACACTTTTTGGCTCAGTAGGTGGATTAAATTAACCTGTTTTTGTGCCCAAGTTGAATTAATTACATCAAAAAAGAGTTTGAGGAAAAACCCAGAAATGGGAAAACACTTCTGGATTTGTCCTCACTTGAGGTGGTTTTGGCAAAGAGGAAGTGTTTTCATTAAAAATGTGGGTAATCTGGCCTCCAGGGAGCGAACTGCAGAACATTGTGTGTCTCTTCTGTTCTGGGCAACGGCAGTGTGATATGGAAGAGCGAACACTGTCCTGCTCCACCTCCTCAGAGCGGTGAGGAGGCCAGAGGAAGGCCCTCCAGAGGAAGGCTAAGCCAGCCGTCTGCTGGGCCCCTGTTGAAAGCGTCCCCGGAGCCGCGGCCCCGTCTCAAAGCTTGTCTCTGCTGTGTCACCAGTGGCTGCAGTCGGAGAGGCAGCCGGCCAACTTCAGCTGGGTGGTGGAGGAGCTCTTCCAGCTCATCCCCGATGGGGCGCTCTACATGGACGCTGGCCCCGAGCGCTGCCGGACCTGCGCCGTGGTGGGGAACTCGGGGAACCTGAAGGGCTCCCAGTACGGCCGGCTCATCGACTCCAGTGATTTCATCATAAGGTCAGTTGGGGGGAATTTTTGCAGATTCCTACGACAATCTGTCTTTTTCACTGAGGTGTGGATGCGCGAAGTGGAAATTATTTTCAATCTGGAAAAAAAAAAAATCACACTGGCTAACTTAAAAGAGGCGATTTTTGAGAAGCAGTGGAAACAATAGTGAAAAGATCTTTGGGCTGTTCTTCTACTCTCCGTGCCTGAATCCAACCCTCACCTTTAAATAAGATCTTTTCTGAGTAATCACAGCAAGGCCGGCCTAAAGGAGAAGTGGTGTGAATAATTATTACCTGGATACGTTCGCTTCTGAGCCAAAGGATTTCAAACCAAAAGTCCTTTTCACCGGTTGACACGTTCTTGTGTCTTCGTAGAGTTTTTTTCTGGAATTTGGGAGTTTGGTGTTTTACGCTGGCGGCTTTTGCAAAGATTACGCTAGCTAGCTGCCGATGAAATCAATGGAGTTCAAGTGTTCAGAGGCCTGAGGAGCGGTGGAAAAACAAAGCCTCTTTCAGGCACATCCAGGAGAGCGTCATGTTTGAATGCAGCAGCAGAGCCTGTTTGCAGCTGTTGTGTGTGTGTAAAGAAAGACGCCAGGCGGAACTGCAGAGCCCTGAACCTTTCAAATTCAGTCAAAACAAAACAACCAAGGGGCGCCACCCCATCCCCACCCCATCCCAATCCCCCCGCTGCCCCCAAAAAGGGAAAGGATATCAGATAAACAAACAGTAGAAAAACACATTTCACATCCCATCAGTGCCACGCACCCCGAGCCTCTGAAGCTTCCTGTACGGACTGCTAGCACTACTGAGTGGAATTTACCATTCAGCTCAAACCTCTTGTTTACTCAGCAAAGAGTGATTTGAGCGGAGGAAAAAGCTTTTGTATCATGGTTGACAGATAATAATGCGCTGCAGCCTTCTTTTTGTGCTGTTTAATAATTGCCTTATTATTTTAGCATGTCGGGGGCCGTCGGCGCGACTGTCAAACTCGGCGCTCGATGAAAGATATTTTTTTATGAAAGACACCAAGCGTGAAAAGATGACAACAAAGCAATAATTTAGATCAAAACAGAAGAAGGAAAAGAGAGTTTGCAAGGTCCAGTCTGTCGTGTGCATTGGGCACCATTGAGTGTAATGAAAAGTGAAACTAAAAAGTGAGGAGGATGCGGAGTATCGGGTGGCATGAATAATGAAGCAGAGATAAAAGGCAACAAAACGTTCATCAGAAATGACAAACAGCACGTGAGCACAGGCCACTTCGGCTATTCATCCTCCGCTGCACGCGTGGATGAGTGAGAGGAAATCAGACAGAGGACGTGCACTGCTGTGCAATGTGGGGGCTGCTTGTTTCTCTTTCTCTGTGAACGTGTGAATGTCTGCTGGTATCTGCAAACACAGAGCAGATCTAGAGCTGCTTTCTGCTTCTTTTACAGCCGACGGGGCTGAGAACAGACTCAAACCCAGTGGTACCAGGAGGCTAAGTGGCTGCATCAGGTCTGCAAAATATTTTGCAGTGTCTGAAATCACCCCCATTTCCTATAGTGCACCATAGCTAGCAAGGATGGACGCAATTTTTTACAACGGTTCAAATGTTAGGCGAGGATCACTGTACCCTATTTAGAGCATTTAGTGCACCCTATAATGTTTGCTGAATGAAGTGCACATTTTATCTAAAACGGTTCTGATCGGTTGTGCTGCCCTTGTAGCCTCTCGAATCACCAAAAGCATGATGGACGCCGTTAGGACAGAAACAATAAGATCGAGACAGAACCTGGAGTTGCCCATAAGTCATTTCAATTGAAGCCCCGTTGTTGCTCAGCTCTACATCTCGACATCTATGTCTGTCTACATTTCTTTCCCCACAGCGTGACTCTGTCAACTCCCTGTGACGCATTCATTCTGTGAAGAGTTGCGTTAAGACACCGACCCCACTGTGACGGCGGAGCAGCAGCATCCACAGATTTCATTATGGCATGGCGGGAACAATACTGAGGCCAGACTTGGAGAAGGCTCCTGCAGCGGCAGATCCGTTTTTATTCGATCCAGCCTGGGCTTCACATTCCACAAACCCGCCGCGCACGCCGAGCAGCGCTTTGCTGATCTCCCCAAATCCAAGCAGATAAGCACTGACTTTAGAGCCCCCATAATCTCTCCCATTTCTTTGGAACGCTGATGAGTGTATGCAGTCACCTCCCCTGCAGCACATCGGTATTCCCGCCGCTCAGAGACGCAGACCCGGGCGGATGTGAGATTGTCTCATCGCTCATATTTACTCTGCTGAATTGGGGGATCAGTCAAGCCTACATTCTTCCCCGAGATGTAAAGCCCTGCAAATAACTTCATTAAGATGGAGCTTGGAGCTCACACATGTAATAGGTGGCTCCGAATCCTTGAAATTGCCCTGGAAAACCTGGGATTTTCACGCGGCTAACGCGCCGGCTTTCAAACATCGGATTTGCCCCCGCGACTTGAAATGGTGTTCTCTAAACCTGGGAGGAGGAATAAGAGCATGAAGCAGAGCCGTGAGGATAATCATACGTGTGTGAGGGTCCGGAATGTTCTGTTCTGAAGTGCCTCTCACCGTAAACAGCTCCTGTCGGAGGAGAGCATAATGAGAGTGCTGAATCTTGAGAAATCACACATCCCCTCAAAAATCCTGCTCATTTTCACACAAATACGAGCCACTCTGCATTCAAAACACCATCCGCTCACCTTATTTTGCCTCCACAGGGGAAAACTAAATACATGCGCTCGGGGGCTGATATTTATCAGTCTGGCTTGTAGAAGCTAACATATGAGCCTCACACGCTGGCAGTTGGAGTTAAAGCCCAAGTTTATGCCCTCATTTGTGAGTCTGAATGCTGATTGTGGCCCAATAACCAGTTTGCTGACTAAAGATCATCAATAAAACTGTGGCACGAATTCAAATTAGGCCAGACTGATGCTACAGTTGCACCTCCATTTATTCGTCGGTGTAAAGCGTCACCACGGCTCATAAAACAGTGTTTCTGATGTTTTCCTCCTCAGGATGGATGGAAGAGCACGGTTGAAATGTGAATTCATTTAAATTCTCCTCACTGGTTCTGCTCAGCAAATCAGGACAGAGACAGAAATCTAACAGGAACGGCAGCCTTACAGTCTGGAATTACCAGCCCTGGCTGCTTTCGCTCCATCCGCCTGTTGGACTACTCTCAGAAATTAACGATTTATTGAAGCATAATTCCCTCCTTTGCTGCTGCTCCGGCTCCAGACGGGCCACTAAATCACTTTTTTGGAGTTGTAACTGAATTCTGAGAGCAGAAAACACAAGCAACAATCCAGCCGGATAACTGATTTACTCACTCAGCATATTGTGAAACAACTACACGCGTGACGAGGCTGCGTAAACAGGCTGCACGGGATGCTGAAGACCACCCTCTCTTCAATGGAAAACCTCTGATGCACTCTGTTGACCTGGAGGTTCCAGGATTCTGCAGCCATGACAACAGCCCTACAGCCCGTGGCCCCTGACCCCTTGGGCTGTGTTTAAAGCATGTGTGTGTGTGTGTGCAGTGAAAATGATCCCAGATGGTGCTACGTGAAGCTAAAGTGCAGAAGCGAGCTGAAAGCCGCAGCCGCAGTTTCCTATTAGTTGCGCGATCTGGCTGCCGTCGTTGTCAGATTTGAATCATAATTACACAAAATGTGGTCCTACAGGCCGCCGCTGGCGACAGCGCTGACATTTAAGGGACGATTATTGAGGCCTCAGGGGTCGCTGCTGTGATGCTTTGGGGTCTGAGCTAGCGGCAGAAATCGGGAAAACATTTTAATGTCAACCACAAACGATCGAGACGAATGTAAGTACGAAAACAATAGCAGCAAAGCTAACCGTTAATTAGCTGTCCGCCAACACAGACGGAATCTTTAAACCGAGACTTTGATCAAATCCTACGTTGCCATTTTGCTCTTATTCAGCTTGACATTTTAGGTTTTATATTAGCTCATTTGTAGTCATGCTGCCAGTTTTTGTCTGTCTTCGTTAGGACCACACCTTTGGTCCACTTACTGACGACCAGGTCGTGAGCAGCGCTCGGAGAGCTTCCATCCCTTCTGCAGGCTGAGCTGCGTAATTCCTCAAAAATCCCATCAATCTAAATAGCTAATGTTCACATGTCATTCATGTGTCAACATGAAGCTGATTTAGTTTCCAGTTGTGAAAGTATTGTTCATTTCACATCTTTAAATCCGGAAGAAAGCTAGCGCTCCTGCTCAAACCGCCAACTTTCAGGCCCTTGATGCTTCAGCGCCGATTTTCTTTAAGTCCATCTGGTGGAACGTTTGCAGCCCCAGAGGGAGCTGGAGCAGAAGCTGCATATTGATTCGTCCAGTCTAAAATATTTGCTCCTCAGAGCGGTTGACACCACGCTACCCACAAGATTAAGTGGAAGAGCAGCTCGCTGAATCCATTTAACAAGTTGGGTCAACTTTTGTTGAGTGCCCTCACACAGACGCACATTATCACAAGAGCCGCCCCTGCAGCCACTAATGGGCCCACCCTGCTGTCCTTTACCCCAGACTTCCTGAGCGGACTCTGTTTTTGGAGTTTGCGTGCTCTCCACAGCCTGTGTGGGTTTTCTGCAGGTTTCCTCCCACAGTCCAAATGTCTGCACACAATTAGGGCAGAAACAAGCTTTTCTCTCCAGCCACAAGCTTTAGCATTTGAAACATTCTGTTATCGTCTCAGGGTGTCGTTAAATCACACATCGGACACGGGAATTTAGGTTTATTCTCCAGACATTAAAAAAACATCTTCATATTTATCATCTGTTCAAGGGTATCCATTTAATTCCTCTCTGCATGTCAGGATTTATTTTATTTTTTAAATTATCTTTGCACTTTTTATGAACATTAAAGATTTGTTTAATCATCCCCCTTTAAATTAATCTCTTTTCCAAAAATGTGACACCACTGTTTATACAACCTGGAAAAGCCAAATTCATGAAATCCCTGTCATCTACAAGAAGGCACAGATGCAGAAAACCCGGAACTACTGGCGGTCGTTTTGAGTCCTGACAGCTTCAGGCTGAAAATGTCAAGTACTAACGAAGCCGTTCTGTCAGAGCCGTTGATGAGGAGGTTGCTACGGCTAAGTCTGCAGCACCTGAACAGGTGATGCCAGTCACACAGCGGGACAGCACCACGATTCTTCTCTCCAACCCAAACCAGCTGGGCCCGTGTCTCCACTTACCTGCCAATTACCGGCTTCAGCGAGTGTTCCTGGGTGGAAGAAAGAGAGCTAGCAAAAACAGGTGATGTGAAGAAGAATCCTCTGCTTCTCATGTCTGCCAGGATGAACCAGGCTCCTACCTTGGGGTTCGAGGAGGACGTGGGGACCAAGACCACGCATCACGTCATGTACCCAGAGAGCGCCAAAGACCTGGACAACGGCACCAGTCTGGTGCTGATCCCTTTCAAAACACTGGACCTGCAGTGGATAATCAGCGCTCTGACTACGGGTACAATTAAACAGTAAGTACACTGCAATTACGCTGTAATTACCCCGCCTGTTGAGATGGGCTCATCTTTGCTCCTTTATGTGCTAACTGGCAGTGCAAAATCATTTCTGTTGCTAGAAAAGTTACTCATATTTTAAATCAGATGTACCTCGATATTAAAAGGTTTTCTCTGAAAATGCAGCAGGTCTCTGAGTTGGGAGCCTGTAATGTGCATAATGTAGCTTATTATACAAGTGATTTAAACAGTTTTATATTGCGATGATACAGTCTGTAGCAGCAGTTTCTGAAACCCCTGAATGTTTATGCACTTCCCATTTCTCACAACCACAATCTCTCTCTGTGTGGTTAAAAATGTGAGCGTGCACGCCCTAAACTCTCTGTAAGTGTTATATTCAGAATTCAGAAGAGTAACTGCATTTTAAAACGTATATACTCCTGTTTCCCAGCACCTATGTACCTGTTATGTCCCGGATAAAGGCTAACAAAGACAAGGTGGGTGCTGAATCACTGACATTATGGGTTCCCTTAACTGCTTCTTCTTTTCTTTCTTTTTACTCTGATTTTCTTTTTTCCACTGTGTTATTAAAGGGCTAAAAGTCTGCAGTTTTACCCAGATATAATTATGTTTGATCTGATCTCAGGTGGTGATTTACAGTCCCACGTTTTTCAAGTACGTCTATGAGTCTTGGCTGGAGGGTCATGGGCGGTACCCCTCCACCGGCTTCCTCAGCCTCCTGCTTGCTGTCCACATTTGTGACAAGGTAACAGCAGTTTGGATTCCACTCCAGTTCTCTGTTGTTAGGGGACACCTAACTGGAAACCCACCATTTTCCACTTTTATTTCAGTTTGACTTTTGTGTAATGTCTCGTGTTTTGTTTCATCTTTTATCACATAGTGACAGTCTTTCCTGCTATAACCATTTAATGCTAAATACTAATTCTATTGTCTACTTGCAAAATGTCCTATGATTACTCTCGGATTCGGTCAGACACAAAGTGAATGTGCACATGAAATGATCCACTGCTGATCTTTTCTCTTTCAGGTCAGTGTGTTTGGATTTGGTGCAGACCAGTATGGAAACTGGCACCACTACTGGGAGGAAAACAGCTTAGCTGGAGCTTTCCGGCACACAGGTGTCCACGACGGAGACTACGAATATAATGTGACTCTGTTGCTGGCAGACAAGCACAAAATTCAAATGTTTAAAGGCAGATGATGAAGGGACGAGAGGACAGGAAACTTCCAGACTCTGTCTGTTTTCCTCTCAACGAGAACGTGCCGCGTCAACCAGCATGCTAATCCATAAAAGCTATTATTTTGCACTGGAGGAGCACATTCTATATCCTCTTTCCAGGCAGTCAGACTAAGTGCCATATTACTGCGTTTATTTCCAGTCATGGCAGAGTGGATTTAATGCACAGCTCATTGTCATCTGTGATGAAGCAGAGTCACAAAGTAAAAGCACCGGTTGCTTTCCTGAGGTTAGCATTGGTGCCATCCAGATCAAAGCATTTTAACAGCAGTTCATGACAGAACAGTGAATATCCTGAGTTTACCAAACAACGTTGTGGCAAAGCGATCTACAGATCCTTGGTTTTAAAGTTCCAAATAAGCATGTTTTACCAAAAAGGACCAGGGAATTTTCAGTCAGGGGATATCGGGGTCTTAGAAGTCCTGATATAAAGAAAATAACTCACAAAACTTTATTTTAGTGTGGAGCAAAAGCATCTTAAACGTCCTGTGCTGGTGGATGAGCGTATAGGATACTACTTCCTGGAGGCTGTTCCTCATACCGCTGGCTTTATGTGACATTGTGAACATCAAGGTGGTAAATTCTTTTCTCTGATTAGAGAGATTTTTTCTCTGATTAGTTGGAATCAACAATATTCTGTAATCTGCTTTAAGTATGATGCTACGTTAGCAGCTAAAGTCCAGGAGACACTGAGAAGGAAAACATCCCACACAGACGACCAGGATGTAGCAGTAAACATGGGATTCACACTCTCGCTGCTCATTTTCTGAGACGCTAATCACCCTGGAGTGGGCTAATGAGGCTGCTCTGGAAGACGAACCACCTGTGTCTGTGCTCTCCTCTGATTGGTGGTAACCTGCAGGTTTCCGGTGTGATTTGTGCTGCAGAGTGTGTGCTTTCAATTTTAGATCTGGCACATCCTCTCAGTGACGCATTGTTTCCCGCTGAGGTCTCTTGAAGTGAAACACCTGCTGTGGAAGCCGACTTTCAGTCCGAGGATGCGAGTTTGAGCCCCTCATCTGGAACGTGTTTATTGAGCACAGCTTTCAGGTGACAGCATCACGCAGGTGTGACGTTAATTGGCACCATCACTGGAATCTGGATGATTTCATATTTTTAAAAGTGTTTTTTTTCTTTTCTTTTTTTAACCCAGAATGAGATTCAATGGTGTGTTTTTTCTTGAGCTAACAGTTTTAATTATAGAAGGGCCTTTTTTATTTAGCTTTTACATTGACATTGTCGTGTTAATAACGGGAGAGAAAGACCCCCAAGTGAGCTGAGCAGGTGGAAACAGTGTGACAACGTGTGCTTTGCCCGTCCTCTGGTGCTATGACCTTTAATATCTAAGCTTATCTATCGTTTTGACAGCTTTTGTGGCCTTCTGCCATCGAAAAGCATGCTGATGTGTTTATCAAACCCCGCGGGACCACAGACGTTGTGTGTATTTGTAATTGGTCGCTTCACCTCACCTGTCATGTCAGGTTCTGGAACACAGGGTGGGCCATCCGCTCCCACGAGGGCCAGACCCAGCTGCGTTTTCTCTACTAACAGGAAAACAACAGCTTTCACCCCGTTTCAGATGATCTTTCTCCTTGAGCTTTTGTATACTTGTGTCCTTGCCTACTTGTGAAATGTCACAAGTCTTTTCTAAAGCTGAGGTTCCACAGACTGTTTTGTACGCTTTGAGTGCACAGATGTGTACTTGTTTCGCCCAACTGAGTATGTATCAGACATGTGAACTCCTCGATATCCCACAATGCATTTCAAGTCAATGAATGTACTCCAGAAGTTCACAAGTGTGTGCTTGCGTATTGGTGACAGCAGGATAGCAAACCCAGCTTAACCGCCCCCCTCACAGTTCTGGGTAGCGCTTGTTCATGTTAGCAGCTGCTGCTAACTTGTAGGTGCATGCAGATTGCGGCCCTGAAGCCAGGATTAAACTGGCGGTATATAAACCAGTTCTACAGAAGCCAGACACACAATAGCAGCCTGTATTAAAGCTTTTATCTGAATCTCGGAGGGTCTGCTCGCTGGGAGGCATGTTCGGTGTCCAGAGCTCAGAGCTCCTCCTTCCAGCCTGTGGTAAAGGTCAAGGCCAAAGAGAACTCCTATTCAGTAAACACCATTAATGCATTTTCCATGAATATGTTCATAATAATCCCTTTGTGACCGACCACGTGTGCTAATTTCAACTTCCTTATTATCTTAATAAAAAATGTAATTGGTCAGCTTCTCTTCTGGGCATACTTCCTGCCGCAAATTAGTTCCGTATAAGATGTAATTTCTCCAAGACGGAGCTGCAGAGTGAAGAATTTAATGAAGTTTGGGTGACAATAAGTCAGCCTGAAAGTTAAGAAGTGACATGAATATGTTGGGGTGTTTCTGATCACCCAGGGTGCCTTATCCTTACAATCTATTACGTTCTCTCCATCTGAGTCGTGACATAAAGCAGAAGTTGACATTAAGTGCCTTTAATGAAGGATTTGAAGGACAATTGCACATCGGTTTGCACTTCATTGTAATTATTGTCACTTGTTTCCCAAAATTTGCTTTGCTTTTTGTCCTACAGAACCAAATGTTGTGAAAAGATGGGAAATGAGAGGGCTGAGAGGCGTGTAGATTCTGCCAATAAATCCAGAAAATGAGCCCGTTCCTGCTGGTCGTTGTCTTCATTATGGCTCTGCTTTGGCCCCGTTCTGCAGGGGGCACCGTCCTCTAGTGGACGAGGCCAAGCAGTAATTGGTCATGACTGAAGGACATTTATGGCCTTTATTATGGTTTGTATTCTCTGTTTAATCCTCTTATGTAACTTTTTTAAAAGCTCTGTATCACTTCCATTTATTTCACGAACATGTTTGCGAGCTGAATCACGAAGTCTTGGAGTATTCGTTTTTATTCTGCAGTCCAGAGCCTGCCGCCTCCTTCAGAAGGTTGTTCGAGAAGGTGCAGGTTGAGAAGATGCCAGCACCAGCCTGTCAAAGGGCAGTAAATCATTTAGGAGGACGGGGGGAAAAGCCGCGTCACATCTCACTGGTGTTTAATTAATTACAGACTGAAACGGGGGGTTTTAAAATGTGGCTGGCGTCTCCTGAGGTCATAATTTAATCTATTTTAATAACAAAATAGCTCTGAAGTCATGCACTAAAACTATTAAAACTATGCGCGCAGGGCGATCGAATCCGAGATTTCGTGTATTTGTTCCTTGTTTACTCGAATATTCTCGTTTTTAGAAAGATTACGTTCAGATTCAGCGTTCAGTTCATTTTAATGCCGTTTTTTTATTTTACTCTGAGTGTTTTCTAATAACCACCTGCTCAAGGTCATCAACCTTGCAAGGTCAGCGGATTCTTTTAATTCCTCTCTTGTTCCACATGAAAACTTTACCCTTTTTTTTTTTTACACTTTGTTATCAACTTCTCTTTGGTCCTAATGTTGACTAATGAACTGCCCCACAGTTAATTACTGTTCTGCTGTTATAAATGTCTGAAACCTTTTTAGGAGCTGTGCTGTGTACCTGAACGCACCGCCGCAAGTTTGCTGCCTTCCTGGAGGCTTTTGCTGCGTTGTTGGGTAACTAAATTGTGAGAAACCAATCTTGGAGCGAGAGAACGCTGGATCGATAACCTGAACCTCGAAAGAGATTTCAAAAGCGACTCTTGCTGCTGCTCAGTGCTGATTTCAGCTGGTTCCACGCAGCCGGTGTGCTGGAAGGGTCCGGGCGTCCGGGGAGTGTGTATGATGGATGAATGCGGCCTGACGGTTGGTACCGTGGGGGTCGTCCTGCAGCTGCGGGTGGGGAGTCGCTGCTGGTGATCTATGCACACATCCAGGATCAGACTTGCAGTGGCGCGTGGAGGGTCTGTCTGAACCTCAGCAGGGCGAGAGATGCTGGGGAGCAGCAATCCCGACCCTGTTTCCACTTTTAATATTGCAGTTTAAATCCAGATTTCCTCTGATGGGAGGTTCAGTGCTTCTTTACTAATCTCGCCATGTCTGAGGAGTTCTCAGCAGTTTTGCTGTCAGAATAATGACCGTGTTTTATTCCTGCCACTGCCAGTTGCTCCTGCAGACATTAATGATCATCCGCATTGATCGAGGCATTGTGTCCCATCAATCGGTACTCACTGGGAACAGTGGGACCCCGTCAAAAACCATTTCACACCCTCAGTGCAAAGTTAATTTACACCGACGTTACTAGAGTCGTTAAATTTCCTTTTCACAGTCGGCATTTATGCAGCATAAGCTTATTAAGGGTGATGTCTGGTGTGAAAAATGGATCGAGCATAGAGGAGTTGATAATAAACAAGCAAAGCGTGGGCGCCTGTTGACAGGCGACATGATCCACTCTAGTTCGGGCTTTTCAAAGCTGCACACACGCAGGTTCGTGTTTGCAGCTGTTGCTGCACTGGCGATGATGACGATGATGAAGAGGATGACGACGAGGTGGACGACAATTTAAACGTGAGTCATGGAACTAATCTGCCTGCTGAAGAGTCTCTTTGCCGGCTGCCTTTAATTTTGCTCCATCTTAGAGAGCCACATCTTTTACGTTTCACAATCATGCGGGCAACAGTGCACCTCTGAGAAATGATCATTTTTGTTAAATTATGTTTGAGGATATCATGTACTCTAAATAGATATAAAACCAGCTGAACGGACGCTCCAGTGGCTTTTCTCTTTAAATATGGTAAAAATATACAGTTTTGCTGCTAAAGCAACCGATGCTATTATAGCCAAGTGTCAAAACATTATTCGCTCTTGTGAAAATTGGAAATTTTGCTTTGACGTCATTTTAAATCGAGTGACTTTTACGCAATTATAACATTGATCACGTGATCGCGCCGGGCTCAGTGGGCGTTCCCATTTAGGCGGCCGCTCCAGTGACGTCACGTCAGGCGGGTCCTGGCGGAAGTGAGAAAAACCCAGAGGAAAAGCGTTTAAACGTACGCTTTGCTCTGTCAGACAGGTAAGTAATGGCCTAGATGGTGTGTTCATACTGTGAAAAGTCCTCTTTTTTTGGCCTTCGTCGTTGCTGTTGTTGGTTTTACTTCGAAAGTTAGGTTAAGTTTCCGTCACGTAGAAGCTACTTTCACTTTCGATCACGAGAAACGCCAGAAGTGTGCGGTTTTGACAATACCAGGCTGTGATTATTCATGCGAAAGCTCTTTGGTCTAGGATGTCTGTTGACAATCAAGAGGAGAGAGCGCTGGAGGTGCTGAACCTTCCTCCAAATATCGACCAAGAACTGCTTGTTCTCTACTTCGAGAACAAGCGGCGCTCCGGCGGAGGCCCGCTGGTCTCTGTGGAGAAAGAGGGGCCACACAGCAATAGTGGTGTTTGAGGAGACAGAAGGTGAGTACATTACGTTCAGGCGCCTGAAAGCTGCACTTTAGTGCAAAATTGCAAGCCTTTGGATGATCTGCTGCTGCACAAAAGTTGACTCCACTGCTGCAGGAGATTTGGGCGTGGACCAGGAATCCACAGTATGACGCCCCATCAAAAGGTGTAATGTTGACATCTTGGATGACACAATGTTGAGAGAAGTATAAAACTGTGTGACAGGATCTGGCAGCCTGATGAATTCCTGTCAGTGTTGTCAGTGAATAACAGAGGGGCTGACGTGCCTGCAGAGACGTCAGTTCGCTGACTGAGTGTCTCGTAAATGTAGGCGAGCAGCACAGTAAATCACACATCGGTTAGTGGCTCCCCAGCTAACAGCAGACGTCATACCTGACAAAAGAGGAAAGCACACTCGTTTATTATGTCCGATGCAGCGATTACATCCCGCAGTTCACGATGCATGAACATTTACATTTTTGCTGGCAGATAATAAAACTTTTTGGCAGCGACCTGATGGTTCACGCGCATAATCCTCATAGTAATCTCATACTTATAGATTTTTTTGCTGGTATGCAAACTCTTATTTTCAGCCTGGGTTGTTTTGACAGCTGCAGCCCGAGTTCTTTCCAAGGAGGTCCACGCTCTGCAGAACACGGACCTGCGAGTGAGAAGGGCGGCCGGTAAGGACCAGCGCCGGCTGCTGCTGCGGGGCATCAGGCCCAGCACCAGTGTGGACTTCGTAGAGCTGTACGTGGAGAACACACTGGGCCTGACACTGGAGGAATACGAGCTGTGTTTCCCACCAGCCAGGGATTCTGTTCTTATCCAGCTCGGGCAGCCCTTAACACAAGGTAATTCCTCGGAAAGCCCCACAACTGTGTCCAGGTCGTTTCATCACTGGCTTCTGGTCTTGTTTTAGATTTCCAAACCCTCAGTGCTAAAATCTCACAGCGCTTAATCAACGGAGCCTCGCTGACCCTGGAAGAGGTGGAGCAAACGGACTCGGTGCTGGTGAGGAACCTGCAGCCCAGCACCAGCCCAGAGATGCTCTCCCTGTACTTTGAAAGCAGAGGTGGAGCTCACGCGGTGATGGACGTGACCAAGCTCTCCGAAAGCACAGCCAGGGTGTCCTTTGCTGACTATGACTGTAAGTCTGATGTCGTTTTACTCTTTTTTAAAACCTTTGGCGTTGTCTTTATTTATTCCAGTCACTGGGTTTAGCTAAAGCAAGTCGATCGCGGTCCCCAACCTGCTGACACAGCCAGCGATTCTTCCTCCAAGGCTAACCCTGGAAAAGCTGTAAAGTTAGAAATGACCTGACTGCCTGACCTGCACGTTTTCTTCACCAGCTGTCGATCTTGTCCTGGCTCAGCCGCACAAGCTGAAAGGCGCCGATCTCGAGGTGAGGCCGTATTTTGACTTTCTTCAGCCAACGGCAGCGAGTGACCCGCAGGCGGATTCTCCAGAGGACGCCGGGGACAAGGAGCAGTCCTCCCACATGGCCTCGGAGATACCTGCTGAAACATCTCAGACGGCAGCAGCGCAAGGCGCAGAGGATCTCACGGAGGAAGTCCCGCTGACCGACTTTATTTCTATTGCTGACCCAGTAAAACTTGAACTTTTTCAACTCGGAAACTTTCAGCAGAAGATTAAAGAAACCCACCCAGATGTCATCATTCAAGTCAAAGACAACGGCGTGCACATAGAGGCTGCTGACCAGCAAACGTTTGAGCAAGTAAAAGACTCCCTCCTGCAGTATTTTTGCCAGATGGCTGAGACTTACTTCCTCGTGGAGTCAGAAGAAGCCCAGTTCCTGGACAGAGCAGAGGTGAAGGCGCGCCTGCAGCGGAGCATGAGCCAGACGCCAGCTACTTACATGGTGCTGGACAGCAACGTTGTGGTAACTGCCCTCTCCTGCACTTCGGCCGACCAGGCGTGTAGCTTTGTGAAATCCCAGCTTGCTCACGTCAGCATAGCGATGGACTCGCAGTACAAATGCATCTTCCCCAGCAGCGAATGGTCGCAGTTCCTGCAGGCGCTGTCGCTCGCCTCCGTCAAGGTGTCCACAGAGGACATCGATGTATTGACCCTGAAAGGGATGGAGAGCGAGATGCAGACGGTCGTGACGGAGTTCCTCACCTCACAGATCGAATCGGAGGTCGTGGTCTGCATGGAGCCCGACGTGCTGAAGTACATCCAGGCTCACTGCCACCGGCTGCTGGTGGACATGGACCAGGTGTCTGTCATTCCTCTGGAATCGCTCGATGTTTCAGGGTTCAAGGTGGGTGGCGCATCAGGATCCTGTAGAGGTGCGAGATTGTTCTCTGCTCCTCAGTGTTCTGTTTTAAATCAATGCATGCAGATCTACGGCCACCCTGTTGCTTGCAGCACAGCGAAGGAGATGTTGCAGGGCATCGTCTCATCCATATGCACCAAAACCATCACCGTGAGCTCCCCGGGAATCGCCCGATATCTGCTCGAGAAGGACTGCACAATGTTCCTGAGTAGTATGGAGGAAGAGTTCCAGGTCTACATCACTGTAAATCAGCAGCCCTGGGAGCCTCCGGCAGAACAGGTAGGGCCACAGAACCCAAAGCAGGCATTTTCTGCGATTCTGCGTTTTTATTTCTTCTTCTCTCCAAGCTTTCACATCAGCTGCCATTCATCTGGATGAGCCGTCTGCAGAGATTACAGGAAGGCCTCGGGCTCAGTTTACCCACATACACACGAGCCAGAAGTGAAACATTGATGTTTACTGCACCGTCTTGTCTGCTGGATGCTTTCACTTTCTTTCTGCTTCCTTCTTTCCACGCTGGTTGATTTTTCCATTCTGAACCTGTCACGTCTGGACTAACATCTCCATTTACAAATGTCCCACAGATCAGGGAGAACCTGTTTGTGGATAACAGGCAGGATTACAGCTGATGCAGACTGTGTTGTCAGAAAAAAAGATTAATCTTATTCTTCCTCTCTGCATTTTTGAATAATGAACACCTAAACACTTTATATCCTTTAACAAGGATTATATTCACTATAACATAACCTGACTTGACTGGAGTCCTTGCACTCACTTTAGGGTATTTTTTTCTGTTTTATCTGACCTTTCATCTCATTTTTGCTGCACCAAACAATAAAACTGCCACTTTTCAAATTGAAGGTCAATAAAGCAAGAGGGAAAACATTATTACAGGCTTTAATGGCAGTAAATTTACAGAGTCAGACATTTAAACGTCAGTGTTATAATGGGATTATAATGTGTTTGTTATGTACATAGACCTTTTTTTCAACTCGATTTCCAGCTCTCTGTCACACAAAGCTACAGAAGCAGCAATCTCTATAATTTAATTTAAAAAAACATTCAATATTTGACATTTAACAGCCCTAAAATCTTTTTAGCCAAAATTTTGCTTCAGCCTTGTAAAAACTTTGCTTTTTGTTCAAGCATTTACATAATGGCTGTGTTTCAATAAGAGAAAAATCATAGTAGAAATGTCCGGAATTGCAGAATAGTGGTGAATAATCATCACCATACTTGAGGAAATATTTTGTGCTAACCCAGAATCTCATTTTTGTCGTTTTGCTTTTTTTCAGGACTTTTTCCACGCTGCCTGGGCACAGATGTCTACTAAAAACTTCAACAAAGTGTCTGTAGATGTACTGAAATCAGTTGCAGAGCATAATAATCAGGGTGGGCTTTCAGATGGTGAATTTTACATCTCCAGTCATGTTAAAATAATACAATACTTGGTGTGTGTTCCGCAGAGCTGTTGGAAAGTGCAAAGAAGGTCATCACTGCCCTTGACGATGGATTCTTGATGGATCAGACCAGTGCAAATCAGTGTGCCAGCTCTGACGACATGGACCTGTACCCGACAGAGGAGGATGAAGCTCCTGATGCCACAGGAGCCGGCATCCTTTACACCAATGAGTCGCTCAGTGTGGAAGATGAACAGCTGCGCAGTCCAGAGGACCTGGAAGAAGAGGCTAATCTGTCTTTAGCCATCCAGTACTCAATGGACTCCAACCAGAGGTCCATGGAAGAGGAGGAACAGCTCCAAAAAGCCCTGATGCTGTCCAAGGAAGTGAACCAATATGAAATGATGGAATCTGCCACGGACCAGCTGAATGAGGCCATCAGCGCTTCTCTGGAGGAGGCAGTCAAGGCCTCCAACACCGTACAGTTCCATGTGTTTGCCACTAACGAGGCCAGCCTGCAGCAGGTGGACACAGCCTTCAAGAAGAGGGTTAGTCAGAAACAAGTGGTGGAGAAGCTGGACCACCGTGCTGCAGGGGACATGACGGAGTACAACAAGAAGTGTCTGGAGGCGATTGAGAGGAAACACGGGGTGGAGATTCAGACTGAGGGCACAATAATTAACATTTTTGGCTTCAATAAATTTGTGTCCCAAGCACTGTACGACGTGCAGCTGCTGTTAAGCAGAATGTTACATTCACCATCCAACCAGGAGATCCTACAGAAAGTCCAGTGGGTCTTTTACAACCCAGTATCTTCAAGCATAACCCCATATTCCCCCGATGTGATAGTATTCCTAGAGAATGCTTGGAGGATGAAAATGTGGAAGATTGAAGTTCTGCTGGACAACCAGCTCCACTTTATTAACTTCAGAGAGATGCAAGCACACAACACAGCTTCAGGGGAGTCTGTGATCATCTCCAGGGAGTCCATCAACACAGAGGTCATGGATGAAAATCATACATATAGAGCAGGTAAAGTGTTTTCAGCTTCTGAGGGTTTTATTTTTTTACAGGCTGATTAACTAAAACCTGCCGCTATGAGATTTTGCTACCCACAATCCTGTTAGGTCAGATAACTGAAGTCCCAACATCCAAACACCCAGATGATGATGCCCATACTTTTAAAAAATGTCTTTGCTGCTGTTTCTGATGCATCTGAGGAACTAAGGGGAGTCAAATCTTTTTAGGAGAGAACTCCGTACTGAAAACGCTGCCCAGTGCAACCAAGGTTGATGAGGACTCAAATGAATTCCGCCTTGTGGCGGAGGCGTTCAACAATGGCATATGTGAATACAAAAACAAAATCCAAATCGTGCAGGTCAGTAGAAATAGTAGATAGGAGCTGGGATTATTTATTTATGTTTTGGGCCATGTCTGTAAAAGTGTGTGGGTTCCCCTTAGGTGGACAGGCTCGAAAATCGACTGCTGTACCATCAGTACCAGCTGAAGAGGATGAGCATCCAGCAGACCAGCACTCAGGCAGAATTTGAGAAGACTCTGTACCACGGCACCAGTGAGGAGAGCATGAAGGAGATCTGCCTCCACGGGTTCAACAGGAGCTTCTGTGGAAAGAACGGTACTTTAATACAGCCTTGTTAATGTTTACAGTTTTACCAATTTCTAATCTTTTCTTTCCCCTTTCAGCTACTGTTTACGGTCAGGGGGTGTATTTTGCCGTCAATTCCGCAGTCTCACTCAACGACCGGTATTCACCCCCAAACGCAGACGGACACAAGTTTGTTTTTGTGTCAAGAGTTCTAACTGGGGACTACACCAAAGGCTGCTCTTCGATGAAGGCAGCCCCGCTAAAACCCGGCAGCGATGTACCTTTTCGGTACGACAGTGTGACCAACAACATGGACAATCCTAAAATATTTGTCATCTTCAGTGACACTCAAGCTTTTCCTCAATACCTCATCACATGTAAAAAAAACTAATTTTGCAGACTTGACGCTGGGCTGACAGAAGCGCTTTTTTAAATTAAGAATGTTTTAAATGTAAGAATGTTTTTTTTCCTACAAAATAAAAAATTTACATGGTGGGAACGGCCATCATATTGCATACATTGATTATAATCTTACATTTTTACTCGTATGGGGTAAAAGCAAAACTCATATTGATTAAAAATACCTTTTTTTTGCCTATTTTTTACTTGTATAAAGAAATAAAAGATTTACTTTTGCTCTCTGCACTAAAAATGTTGTGTATTATTTTTGTTGGTCAGTTTATTACCGCTCAACATTTTATTGGTTTTTTTTTTGGTTTTTTTTTTTTTTTTGCATTGTGAGGCTAGGACATTATACATGGTGATCATTTACATTAAAGGAACTTTCAGGAAAAACATTCAGCTTTTAGTTATTTATTTTGTGTTAAAAAAAAAAAAAAGTTAAAAAACAGAAAAACTGTGTCACAGATGAATTATTGTTTATTTGAACACAAAATAAATAGCCAGACATTAGACATAAATCATTAAAAACATTTGATATGATTTAATAAATCGGAATTTTATGTTTTTATGTATCTAAATATTTAAAAAAATATGAGATATAAATCAGTAAAAATTATCTTTTTCTTTTTTTTCCTTTTTTTGTGGCGTTGCAAGGGCTGGGCATGACACCGTTTGATTATTTATATTAAAGGAACTTTTCGGGGGGAAAAC
>CAAE01014785.1:445557-472649 GCA_000180735.1 Tetraodon nigroviridis
ATTCATAAATGCTGCTGCGCCGCTGTTGCGCCGCTGCTGCGCCGCTGTGCTGCGGCGCTGCTGCGGCGCTGCTGCTTGGGATCGATTCGGCCTATTTCCGTCTCCTTAATGGCTCCTGAACGTCTCTCTGGTTTCAGAGGGAAAGATGCTATCGAGGCTAATTTAAGGCTCCAGGAGTGACAAATGTCACCCTGTCCAGCATCTCCGAAGACTTCATTCTTCATTCTGGGTTCTGCTGTTCACTTTCTCCCCGCTGGCTCTCCTCAACACGCTTCTTGGAGACCATTTCCTGCTTTTTCTCCTCCCCACTTAATCACATTTCTTCCCTTTCTTTTCCTCTGCCTCTCCCTTCATCCGCTAGGCCATCTACAAGATGGTGTCATCCGTGATGAAGATGCCAGAGGACGAGTCCACGCCAGAGAAGAGGACGGATAAGATCTTCAGACAAATGGACCTCAATAACGATGGTGAGAGAAGAAGAGATGAGTGTGAAGAACACTCGTCGAGTGAAAACTTGCTCAGGGTTTCATCCATCCGCCCTCTTCTGTCTCCATTTAGGCAAGTTGTCCCTGGAGGAGTTCATCAAAGGTGCCAAAAGCGACCCGTCCATCGTGCGGCTACTCCAGTGCGACCCCAGCTCGGCCTCCCAGTTCTGAAGCTCTCCTTTCCCCTCCTTTTCTCTTCTTCTTCTTCACCCTCTCTTGCTATGGAAACAGTCACTCAACAAATCAATGCATGATGGTTCCCATCTCATTCTTTTGATTGTTGTGTTCAAGGATGGAGAAGTTTCACTGGTTTTTATATATTCGGGGAGCTCGAGGATCCTCCTCGTGATGGGTCTGCTCACATGTTCCCCAGTATCGCTCTCTCTCTCTCTCTCTCTCTCTCTCTCTCTCTCTCTCTCTCTCTCTCTCTCTCTCTCTCTCTCTCTCTGGAACGTCGGTGATAAAGCTGTTTTTATTTCAGTTGTGTGTATACCATGTATATACTGTAGCATGCGTGTCCAGCATTAGCCGTGCGTATGTTGGCAGTATTATGTAGCTGGAGTCCTGCTGTGGAGGTGGGCGGCCTTTTTTGGGTTTATCCAGGCCCAACGTCTCTTTGGGCTTTTAATGGCCTCTAGAGGCACTTCATGGTTTTTTTCCTTTGTACGCGTAGATTTCCTCTCTTTATTTATTATCTTTCTTGGTCCGTGTGTTAAAGATGACGGCGGCCTGGTTTACAGCGACAGAGAGAGAGAGAACACGAGTTAAGATTGTGATTTAGTGGATTTCTGATCCCTGATGCACCAGTAGCACATATCATTTGAGCCACCATAAGTTTATAAAGCGTGTCTGCACAGTTTGGTGTGAATGTGAGTGTGTGTGTGTGTGCATGTGGGATGTGTGCATGTAAATATGCACCGTATTTTCGGGGTTACTTTTACAGTATTACGTTGTGTTGTTTGTTTTGGTTTTTTTTTTATTTGTACGTATTTAAGAGTTCTTAAACGACGAGCGGTGAACTTGAGATGGTCGTAACCTGTCACGAAACTGCATGATCTTTGAACTGCACCCAACAAGCGCATCCTTTTGTCGCTCCGCGGCAACGTTAGCACTGAAATAATTAAACACTTGTCTTGTTTCGGGAAGGCCCCTACCCTAACCCCTGCCCCTGCCCCCGCCACCACTGTCCCCTCCCTCTCACAAAGGGCTCGTTCATCAGGAATACTTTTATAACTCCTGGATTAATTACAGGCAGTCTTGGAGGTCTATTTTCCCTAATTTGGCCCTAAAACCTGGTTGCTCTAATGTGTGTGACGATGGCGCCGGTGCAGCTCCAGTCCGCTGCGGGGACCCAGAGGTGTCACTGCCCCCTGCTGGTAGGATGTCACGACTGCAGTTGCCCCCTCTGGTCAGAGCCCAGCCTCTATTCTTCTATTCCCACTGCCTCTGATGAACTGGCACCTGTGGTGGACGAACACTCCTTTCTTTCCTCCCTGTTTTTCTGTTGCATGAAAACCTCACGTGAGATCGTCACGTTTGTTCTACTGGATATGAAAGCAAAAATATACCTATGTGTTCCACACTGCACCGTGTCTGACCTTCATTTCCAGCGAGCGGCGTGTTTCTCTGCGTGCACGTGGTCCGCGTGTTTGTCTCCAACTAGTCGTACCTGTCAGGTGAGTAGCTCCTGCAGGCTGCTGAAAATTTGTTTGTTTTGGCTTCAGAGAGGTAAAATAAAACCCAGAAGTGGCTTGATGATTGAATAAAAACTTTATTTACTTGAGCAATTAAATAGGAGAAAAAAAACACACATTTCTCTTAAAAACACAACCAGCAGCGAGGACCAACCCTGCAGGAAGCTACACCCAAACAACTTGGAAACTGCTTGTGTGTAGCGCCTTTCTGCATTCAACAAACTCATCTGACAGTTGAGAAAATGATTTTTATCTGCCTGTAGCGAGAAGAAAAGAGGGCAGAAGTACATGTTAGCACATGTTACACAGTTAGCTTAGCCTGGCGTACAGGCAGCGCCACTGTTATTCTGTTTGTCGTCAATAGGAACCCACTTTTTCAGTCAACATTGCAAAAGTGATCCAGAAGCCAAGTGGCTGCTGGACTTAGCTAACGTCTAAATGAAGCTAATGCGTCTTCCACGCTCAAGGTGAACTCTCAGCAAGAAAAGCTTGTTTTCCAAAAATGTCAGACATGCTGTTTTATGAATCCTGAGCACATCCGTGTGAAAGCAGGGATGTTTCCAGGGTTGCTGGCGGGACCACTGGGTGCGACCTTGCCACAGCTAGTGGTGCAGCTAAGGCCTCAAAGTTCCGGCCACCCTAAATCCAGAAGCTGGACCTCTCCAGCGTGGCCCTCTCGAGCAGGCGGCGTTGCTCTGGGAGCCTCTGCAGGCTGCCAGCTGTGGGCTCCTGCCTCCCTCTGGCCGGTGGGCGAAGAGGCCGCCTCTCCGAGGGGAGGAGGCTCTGATGCACGGACGGAGGACAGCCAGCGGGAGGGGGAGGGGGAGGCTGGCGCTGCCGCCGCGGAGGTTCCGAGTGTCGCCTGGCGGGTTCAGCGTAGCGTTTCAGAGGCTGGCTCGCGTCCTTTGGGGGACCAGCGTAGGGCTTCGGCAGTTCTGTGGCTTGTCTGGGAGGCTCGGAGCGAACGGGAAAAGCGTCCCTAATGGGCCTCACCGCGTTGATCTACGGAAACAAAGAGTTTCCCTTCATTAGCATCAAACAGGCCCTGGTGGGAATTCTGCTTCCCGGCCCAGACTTCTGACCGCTTTGTTGTAGTGTTTGCTTCTCTTAGGGCAGCAGGCCAGACCCAAGAAGGTGGCGCACGCCGCAGAACAGCGGGCAGAGAAGAGCGCCTGGACGACACAGGTCACGATCAGAGGCACCCACAGGATCAGAGTGGTGCTCTGGAGGAGAGGAGGGAGGAGAGGGGAGGAGGGAGGAGGGGAGGGGAGAGGAGAGGAGGGAGGAGGGGAGAACTTAACTGGGCGTCAGGTAATGAAATGCAGGAATCCCAAAAACAGGATGTTATAAAGGCGACTCTGCCCCTACTAACACCTGCACCAGATGTTCCACATACAAGTGATTAAACTCATCCCCCGGCGGCCATATTGGTCCCCGATTAATAACCAATTATGAGCGATGAGTATTTCAGCCTCCAGCTGCTCAGCGTGACAGTGAGAAGCACACGGACACGCGCCCACGCCCCAGTGGGTACTCACGTAAATACGCGTGGGGTCAAAGGGGCACTCGTTGGTGACGCTGGAGTAGCCGATGGCGTCTGGGAAGCGGCAGTGAGTCAGGAGGCTCCGCCCACCGTGGATGATGGCTCTGATGACGGACACGGTGAGTCCGACGGCCGAGGCGGCGCCCATGAGAGCCGCGGCCAGGCCGACGGAGAAGAGCGACCACGTCTGAAAGGAGACGCCGATGCTCAGCACGTTGGTGAGTCATTCCTGTCGTTTCTCTTTCAGGCGGGGCGCCTGACAAAAATGGTGTGAAAAGGTTATTGGCTCAACAAAAGAGAGGGGAGCGGCGTCACGCGGCAGGTCGGCCGCGTCAGTTGACTCGGCAAACAGACCAAACCGCTCCTGCTCAGGGCGGAGACACCTGAGGCAACAGGTAAGGAGTAAGGTGGGCTCCACACATCCCTCCCAGCCAGGCTCCTGGCTCCTGACCTCCTCTGGAGAAACCCACCAGACATCTGCTCCTCTTGTTTTTGGACAAGACGACGGCCAGGATGCCCACCACGATTCCCTGCGAACAAAGATGGCGGCAAACAAAGCTGAGCTCGTCAACAGCAAAGCTGCGCCGCAGGAACACGAGGGCGAACCAAACCCTTGAACGTCACGCCATCTCCGCGGCAACGCCGTGACGCCCAGGCGTGCCCGCTCACCACGAGGCCGGAGGTGATGGCGAACACGTTGGAGACGGCGTACTCCATGGCGCGGGCCTGCTTGTGGAGGCTGAGGTGTCGCAGCACCACGCCGTGCACCAGCGCTCCCAGCAGGAAGTTGACGTGACCCACCAGGACCATGCTGAGGCCCATCTTCATCAGGCTCTTGGGTTCCTCCAGAGAGCTGCAACAAAGTCCTGAAGGGAGGAGGAAGACCAGCACAAACCAGAGCACCTGCCAGTGATCACCCAGCCAACGTTCATCAGTCACGTGTCCGGCTTCATGCGTTTGAGATTTTTTTTAATTCCTGCTGACAACAGACCTTTCTATAAATCGGATTAACGTGAATGTTCTGACACCTGGGAGAAATAATTTGATTAAAACGACGCGCTGCACACGCACACGCACACACACGCGCGCATTCACGCCACACCCAAACGAGGAGCGCCAGAGTTTTTAAACTTAAGCTGAAACAAAAACAAACGGCCGTTTCCGGAACTGTAAGACCAAACAAGTTGAGGATACCTGTCTCCATCAGCTCCGCCGGTCACCTCGCGTCTGACATCACGGATTTATCAGAGACTCTCCCAAACCTCTGTCAGCTGGCGTGTGTGTGTGTGTGTGTGACAGAGAGAGAGAGAGTGTGTGTGTGTCTGGGTGTGTGTCTCTCTGCGTTTTCAAAATAAAAGTGGGTTGGAAGAAGTTGTGGTTCCCATTTTTGGAAGAACAAAAAAAGTTTTCATTTTATATATATATTTTATATATATTATATAGAATAACAGAGGGGCAGGCTTCATATTTTGTGAAGATAATTTTTCGTTTAGTTTTGCAAAGTAATTTACGTCAGTACCTTTTTGTTTAAACTGATTGGAATCGGGCACAGGTGCGCTCGCGGACGCTTCCTTTCTATAATAAAGGCATCTAAATTTGCCTCGAAGCTGTTATCGGGGCTTATCTAACTATATATATTTGTGAAAATGATTAAGTTGTTTAAAAAAAGCCCTTCTAAGAGCGGAGCGTTTCATAAACCTGTGCATACCGCCGCCTGGCGGAGAGGTGGCGTCACTGACGGCGGACCTTGGGAAGGAGCAGAACCAAAGAGCTGTCGTCTCTTTAATAATCACAGCACTCTCTTCTTTCTTCTATATATTTATTTCCACTCAGGCCACCAGGAAGACCGGGAGCCTGAAGATGAACAGGGTGGCGAGCCAGAGGGGCCCGGCCACAGTGGAGGCCGCTGAGGAGGCCCTGGAAGGTCCGGGTCATGGTTCCTGACGCCAGCCGGGACTAGATGGAGGACAGATGGCAGCCCAGAGAGGAGCTCTTCTCACTGCAGCCGCGTTGGCCCCCGTCGGGGAGGAGGGAAGAGTAAAGCACAGCTCAATCTTCTTCTGCAGAATCGATTAGACACTTTGATTAATAGGCAGGAGGGAGGGGGACAGGGAACGCGTTGGGAACTTTCCAGCTGCTGATTCACTCGTGACGCCACCGCAGTTTAGGATGCACGTTTGGAAAACGATCTGGCGTTCCTGCTGAGATTTATGAGCCATTCCAACAAAAGAAGCTACCCGTTCCACTGCAGGCAGAACTAAAGGACATATATAGACTATACTGCTTTCTAAACGTGTTAGACAAGGGCAGAATTGTCATTAGTGGGATTCTGCAAATTTCCAGTATTTGCACCAACAGAACTCAACCCCTGTAAATTGAAGCCTGATTATTTCGTTCCAAACCTCAGCCCAAGACGCGGAATCATACTAAATAATAACACTGACGTCGATATAAATGTCATTTAATGAATTATCTTTAGAACCCCAGCGCACAGCAGCGGCCCTGCAGGGAGTCAGGCTGATTTAGCGTCACATTTCCAGGAGGTAATAACAATAAAAGGCCATAAGTAATGTACATTAATGGATTGTGACTCGTTTTAGTCCGTCATGTTTTCGGTGGGTCAGGAGTGCTCGCCATACCCGGGAACTGATCGTTCTAACTCCCGCTAGCTTGACTCTGGTACCGAATCAGGGGTCATAAATTGAAACAGACTCCCCATATTTGCATACTCTATCCCCCCCTCTGCGCGGCTCAATATGACCGCGTACCGTCCACTCGGGGCTCGATAAGCCACCGAAGTGTGTGTTTAGGTTGCGCTTCTGGGTGGACGGTCACTTTCTCCTCTGTTTCCCTCGTACGCTCTCCCCGTCCGGTCGGCGGCTGCTGTCTCCCCCGCATCAACGGGAGGTAAGAGAGGGGCGTCCGCGGTGGGACAACCGATGCTAGCCGTCGGCTAACCTAGCCAGCTAGCCAGCTAACGCGCTAATTCCAACTTGGGTGATTTCGCCCTGTCGGTCGGAGGGAACATTGTTTATTATAGGTCACCCGAACAAGCATCTGTTTATTTAAAGATTCGGTCAATTGGAGGAATGTCACAGTTGTTATAACACGAAAATATAAGTTTTAGTTGCTATCAAAAGTAAAGTTGTCTATAGTTGCGACAGTTGTTCTAAACAGGCGTTTCCGGTAACTTTCAAAATAAAGACCTCATTTTTGAGTCGGCTACGCTATTATTTTACCATATTAATCGAACTATATTTGAATCAATATAGGTGGTTTAAATTAATTATCAGTCGGTTACACATTATAATATCGTTGCGTTTGTTGTTTGAACATAAGTTTGTGACGGCAAAGCGGCATTGAGCAGTAATAAAACTAGATGTAATTTGATATATCTCGTCAAACATTGCTATAATTTAGCTCGTACATGCGTTATTAGCTCTGATATGTCGGATAACCACGTGAAGCGGTTGGTCGTAATGATCGTTGCGTTCCATTTCTTTTTGAAAGATTTTATATTGACGGCGACGCCGCGCTGTTTCCGCTCTGATTCGGCTTCACGTTGTGCAACTTCACATGGTGTCGGCGGCGCTGGCCACCCGTGGGTGGGGGGTGAGGAGGTGGGTGGGAGCCGGCCGGGAGTTGGCGCTGTTAGCTTAGCCGACACAGCCCGCAGCCGCGCCGCCCGCTGGCTGCCGGCATGCTAACACAGGCGGTTTGACGGCCACACGCTGCAGCGGGTCTCCCGTGTTCCGCAGGGGGGCTCCAGCCGAGCTGAAGTCCGCCGCCGAGCCATGCGACAGTGGTGCGTCCCCGCCGCGACCCCCCTCACCGAGCCGCTGTCTGGCTCTCCTCCTCCAGCAGGTAAATGCACCTCCTTTACCAGCACCTGGGAGCGCTTGCGCCGAATAAAGACACCGATAACAGCTGAAAACCCGGCAGCGGCACAGTTAGACGGGCAGAAGTTGGGAACTCTTTGGAGAAAATTGGTCTTGTCGACAACTTTTAAGTGCAGTTGCAGTTTTGAGTGTGTGTGAAATCACAGGTTGACACTCCTGCAGACATTGTTTATCTCCAAGGTCACACCAGTGCTAAAGGTTCCACTAAGGTGCTCTCCAGCCCTGATGGTCGGGACGGAGGTGGTGGAGGGCCCGGCCAGGTGCCACCGGTGCACCTGAGCCCGACGCCTCCTGATGTTAGGTCACGTCCGCCAGGGTGATTTTACTTTAATTCCACCCTGGACAAGTGGAGCAAGGTTAGCCCCGAGTGTGTGTGCCAAGAGCTGGACGGTGTGCCAGAACGTGCAACGACCCCGGGCTCCTCAGAGGAGAATGCGGCCTGCGCTTTTCTCTGGAACAAAGCCCCGATTTAAAGTTAGTGCTCACGAGCGTGCTGACAACACTTTTATCCCTGTGGTAGGGAGATAAACTGACAACAGAAGACGTTGTGGCGCCTGGATGCTGCTTTGCTGTCCTTTATTTTGAACGTTTGGGTCTATTAATAAGCCTTTCATGGCGTATTAATCTGCTGAGCCGTGCAGGAGTTTTTGGTGTATTGTCTAAATTTAAGACGCTGGGCAGAGTTAAATATAGCAGAACGTCTCGGTCGCGGTGTGAAGTGCGGCGCCGTAGGTCTGGCGAGAAGTTTATTCCCATGCAAAGTCTGGATTGTGCGCAGATGAGAGGATGGAGTGCTGCGGGGTGGAGCCGCGCTACACCATCGAACAGATCGACCTTCTGCAGCGCCTGCGCCTGTCCGGCATGACCAAGCCGCAGATCCTCCACGCCCTGGAGACCCTGGAGAGGCTGGATCCAAACCACCGGCCGTCCCGCTGCAGCTCCCAGGCCACCACGCCCGCCAGCGCCCCCACCGCGGCCCCGTCCTCCTCCTCCTCCACGTCTTCCTCGCTCTCCTTGGCCTCGGCCACCACGCAGACCTCGGGCCTGGACGGCGCCGCTCTGTCCCCTAGCAACAGCTACGAGGCCTCGCCGCCGCCGCTCTACCCGCCCAGCGCGGCCGTTCAGAGGTCGTTCAGCTACGACGCCATGGGGGAGGAGGAGTGGGACCTGGAGGAGAAGGTGGAGGAGTACATGAGGTGAGCGGGCCCCGGTTAGTGAGGAGGGCTAAAAGAAGGCTGCTCCTGGGGGAGGGATTAGCTTCCGGGATGTTAGCGGAGTGAATTAAGAGCAGGTGTCCGGGGACAACTGGAGGAGCACCAGATCCTTCGGAAAATGTGACGGAATTCTGCGCTGCTTTTGCAGAAGAGACAGCAACCTGGTGAAGGAGGAGATCCGAGCCTTCCTCAACAACCGCCGGATCTCCCAGGCCATCGTGGGCCAAGTGACAGGTAACCTGCACGCTTGCGCCTGACTGGGGTCGGAACAGCGGCGCCAGCGTCTGGGTTCCCCCGTAGCATCAGCTCCAGGGCTCCCGCCGCTAACGCTGGCACACCTGTTCTGGCCGCAGTGTTTTTCCTTGGTTTTTCTCCTTCTAAATGCTATGCTAACTGGGTTCCCGCAGGCATTAGCCAGAGCTACATCTCCCAGTGGCTGCTGCAGCAGGGTCTGGAGATGAGCGACTCCAAGCGCAGAGCGTTCTACCGCTGGTACCTGCTGGAGAGGAACAACCCTGGTGAGACACGGAGGGGAGCCGTCCCTCAGCCGGGCCGAGCGGGAGGGGGGTCACGACGCCGCCGGGCTGCCTGTTAGCCGTTTCTTTGTCCTTTGTCCTTTCTGAGTGCCTGTTGACGCCCTGAGCGGCCTCCATCGCCCTGCATGCGGCCCCCGCATGCCCCTGCTCCCTGGCGCTCACTCCGTCCTGGTCCTCCGGAGCTGGGAGTGGTGGGAGGAAACGAGCTCAGCCTGGGAAATGACCAGTAATCCAACCTGAGCGGCGGGACGCCGGCATCAGACCTGACGAATCCATCCCAGATTGCGCGCCTGCGTCCGGTGGGCTCCTGGTGCGCCTCCCTCCATCCTAACCCCGCTTTCCTCCGAGCTTGGCCGGCGCTCCAGTGTGGTTCTCCGCCCTGGGGCTGGAGGAACTCCGGTGCTGGTTTTCTTTCCTGACTGATACTAACGACCACTAACTCCGCTTTGGTTTGGCCTCCTATTGACCCGCCCACCCTGGCTCTAATCTCGTCCGATTGGCCGGCATAAATCCTGATTTCTAACCGTCCGAAAGCTCCCGGCGGGTTTGCGGGACGGCCTGAGCCGGAGTCGGTACTGGTGTGATTGATCTGGCCTGCCTGACCCTGGTTTTGTCCCGACTGAAGGGCTGAGGTGGAGCGAAAGCCAGCACAGCGTGAGTCCCAGGGCCAGGGGAGGGCACCGCGACGGGACGGCGGCGGGGGCCAGCGGCTCCCTCCCCAGCCCCAGCCCCAGCCCCAGCCCGGTGTGGAGCAGGCAGAGAGAGCTGCTGATGCACCTGCTGCCGTGGTACACCGCTGCCGCCGCCGCCGCCGCCACCCAGGTCCAGCCAGGTAACCCAGCTACCGACGGCGCTCCGGGCTGCTCCTGCCCCCACCCGCCCCCACTGCAGCCCCACCCACCCTGGTGTTCCTGCGCTGCTGTGGGCGGAGTCACAGCTTTGATCCGCAGCAGACTTTGATCTAAGCCCGGTAATGGCGCCGGAGGCGTGTTTCACCTGACGCGCTCTCGTCTGCAGGGGCCACCTTGTCCATGCGCTCCCTGGTGAAGGAGGAGCCCGACTGGAGGACGGGGGTGCTGGCGGCCGACAGGGCCGGCCTGGTGGGCGGGCCCCTGAGGCTGCGCCGCGGCAGCAGGTTCACCTGGAGGAAGGAGTGCCAGTCCATCATGGAGAGGTGCGCCGCGGCGTCGGGCTGTGGGCCGCTGGGACGCGCTGATTGGTTGTGTGTCTGTGGCTCCCGCAGCTTCTTCCTGGAGAACCAGTACCCGGACGAGGCCCGGCGGGAGGAGATCGCCAACGCCTGCAACTGCGTCATCCAGAAACCAGGTAGGCCACAGCGACCGCTAACCGCTAGCTGACGGCTCAGCCCCACTGCTTTCCTCCAAGCAGGTTGTAAACTGTCCGAGTTTGAGCGCGTCACCGCCCTGAAGGTGTACAACTGGTTCGCCAACCGGCGGAAGGAGATGAAGAGAAGAGCCAATATCGGTGAGGAGCCGGGCGGACGCCGCACGGCTGCGGTCCTCCCTCTCACCTCCGCCTCTCCGGACTGTTTCTGTGACCAGAAGCTGCCATCTTGGAGAGCCACGGCATCGAGGTGGCCAGCCCGAGCTGCCACTCCAACGGCGAGGAGGCGGAGATGCCCGAGTTTTCCGATCAGGTCAATCAGCGCTTCTCAGAACAGGTACGAGCTGAGCAGGCTCCACCCTAGCACATGACGCGCCGCTGCTTCCATCAGCATCACCTGACCTCTCGGCAGGAGGAGACGGCCTCCCTCAGGAACCAAGCGGACCCCTCCTCCCTGAGGACGGCGGAGGTGGCTGCCCTGCCGAGCCCCGCCCCTCAGGGCCTGGATCCCAAAGAGGAGGATTCAAAAAGGGAAACGGCGGAGGAGGAGTGAGCCAGGCCGCCGGGGGCGCCGTGTTAGGTCACATGACCCTGGAAGGGGCTCTCCTGCTCCCAGAGGGTTAGGGTCCACTGGGCCCAGAGGACTGGAGGTGGGCGGAGCCTCTAATGGTAAAGACGAGGCTGTATTTATCATCAATTATCCTGCATATATTAATGGCAATATATAACACGCATATATAGATCTATATCAGTATATAGCGCATTCCAAAATGGTATTCAAAAGCCAATATTTCTTAGAGGGAGAATTATGTAAACCAAACCAGTTTAAGCTACAACTTTAGCTACTCTTTTGTTTTTGAGCGGTTGTTGATTGGACAGAGGTGTGTAGACGTGTTACACCTGCAGGTCAGGTGTGTTGGGGATAAAGTAGGTAGGCGGTTAGCTGGAAAGTCATCACGCGTTCCACAACCCTCCGTCCAGCCCACGCTGTGGCCATCACACCTGGAAATCCCTGAGGGGCATCTGGAATCTCAGGTAATCCCCCCATTCCCACTCCTGGAAAATGATGGATAACAGCGGCGAAACGTTGTCTTACTGTGCTTTGGTTCCTTCATCCTGACAGAATGTTATTTATATCTTTTTATATGGGCAGAACTTTCCTGGGACGGTGTATTCTAGTATTTACGGTAATGTCGTCTGTCTTTGTTTTACAGAAAGCTGCTGTTTTTGTTTTTTTAATCTCCTCAATTTAGCTATCAAAGATAGACTAGCTCCAGTACTTCTAACCTTTTTGTTACCGTTTGAAAGAACGCTAAAACCAATGTGATTTTAAAAAATCCGAAGGCGTTGTTGTACGTGCTGCAAGCACCTCCTGACCTGTGCAATGGCTGCGGCGGCTCATTGGAATGGCTTCAGAGCTGCCGTTCCTGGGCCTCTGCAGGTGCTTCGGGTTCAATCAGTTTAGCACCAAGTGAAATTAACTTTGTTTTACCTACTCGTGTGTATTTGCTGGCCCGAGGCCCCTGGAGCCGGCCCCTGGAGCCGGCCCCTGGACCCCCAGGCCTCGACCGCTTTACCTCCTCATGCCAAAGCTCAGCCACGGTAGCGACAGGCTGACGGTCCCGACACGTTGCACGCTCAGCACAGACGTTTGGGTGGTCAGTGCTGGGCCTGGCCGACGTGCATTACCTCAGATGACCTGTGTCACGTGACTGCTGTCGCACGCCGACAACCATCATGGTGACCGTTCACGCTGTAATTTACTGTACTTCTACTCAACCTCTGACAGCTTCCAGAGCTGTGCTGTCTTTCTAAGTATTAAGCTTTATCTGCTTTTATTCGGCAAGAAAACAATAAAAATGTAAACAGTGGCTGCGACGTGTCTGTTTGTCTGATGGCAAACTATTTGTTTAGATATTTTCATGTGAAAAGTATAATTACCTTAATGAAAGTAACTATATACAATAAATACTCATTCTTGGATTTTTTAACGGCGTTAGCAATATTAAAATACTATGCTATCTGCATGGTAAAATGTGAATTCGATAGAAGCTTTAAAATATTCAGTGATGGGTGTTTTTTTTTTTTCTGGGATAAAAGATGACAACAAAACCAAAGTTTTTGGAGTTAAACCATTTGATTGTGTTTTTGTTTACTCCCAATTTTCTCAGATTTTAGGATAAACTCCTAAAAACAACCACAGTTGAAACCAGTATCTGAGGAGGTAATTTTTAATGAAGACAAACATCATTTTGACTTGTTTTAACGTTTAACTGGTTTTAACACTGGCCGCCGGCGGAACTCGCCATTACAGGGTGTGGCCAGCAGGTGGCGACATCGCTCCGTTTAAAGGCTGACGGGTAAGAAACGTCAGGTCGTCGCATTACTGACAATATTCCGATGCAATCCATCTTTATCGGTCCCTACTTTGTATGCTCTGTATTCAGTTTGAACCTTAGTGACACTAACCATCGATACCTGTGTAAATACATATGCATACCTTTCAATACAACCAAATCTTCAACGTGACTCTAGAATGATTCTTCAGAGGACAAAAACTAACCACTAACTAAACCAGTTTTGCTTCCTGAGAGCGTTTAAAGTGTGTTTGGCATCGCTTTATCCTTTGGTAAACATTGGACTCGGTGAACTCGTCGGTTCACCTGGACTTGCTCTTCTGATCCAGCGTTTGTTTAACTTTCCTCAGCATGAAGCCGCCAATCAGGACACACGCGGCCAAAGTGGCCACGTAGAGCCGGGGCGAAGCGCGCCGCGTCGCCGCTGCGGTGCAGCCGGGAGTACAGGGCCCTGCGGGCCCCGAAGTCCAGCTGGGCCGAGTGGATCTGGGACAGCGTGAAGCAGGAGACGCTGACGTGAAACAGCTGGTGGCTACTGGCCCACGAAGTCGCAGCAGCCCGGGAAGCAGCGCTCCAGCGCAGGAACCGCGAAGAAGAAGGTGGTGCTGAGGGACAGCGCCACCTGGCTGCGGTGGTGGACGGCGGCGGGGTCGTGGCCCCCCGCGGGAACATCAGGCGTCCGGCGATGGGACTGATGTCCCAGAGAAAGGCCAGCGCTGAGGGCACCAGTTGGCCCGCCTTGTGCAGCAGCGTCGGGCGGAAGTGGTTGCAGTATTTACCGTAGCAGCAACCCAGGCACGAGAGGCAGCTCAAAACTGCGGCCAGGGGCATGAAGACCCCCCGTAGGTGTCCGTGCAGGTCCTCGTCCACGGAGTAGTAGAAGTGGACCAGGGCGCTGCCGTACTGGTACTGGGAGACGCCCACGTAGTCCAGGAAGAAGAAGACGTAGTGGCACAACTCGGACTTTCCCGCCAGCAGGTGGGCGGCCACGCTGCCCGCCGTGTAGGTCAAGGAAGAGAGGACGAGGACCAGCAAGGGCCAGGAGTGGGGGTCCCCCAGGAGGTCCACCGAGGCCGAGAGCTGCAGCAGCTTCCACAGGAAGACCAGGAAGGCCAGCAGGTGAGTCCAGATGTTGACGGTCTCGTTGTGCCGCTCAAACACGGACAGGAGGTAGTAGCGCCAGGTCCGGTGGAGCGGCCGGTACCCGGTGGAGATGTAGCGCTCCCGGAAGTAGTGCGGAACCTCGGTGGCTCTCACGGTGCCGGGCATGGAGGCCGTGACCTTGGACAGCGTCCTGGGGACCTCCTGGATCGGCTGCAGGCCGACGAACAGGCGGCCCAGTCTCTGCAGAACGACGGTCGCCATGACTGCTGTTACTAAGCGACGCCCAGGGGGGAGATGCCTGCGGAGAAAAGGAGAAGCCTTCACCTGCCTCCTTCGGTCATTGTAGATGACCCCTGGGGGTCAACAGCAGCAGCTGGTGACACAGAGCTGAGGAGACCTTCATGAGGAGTCTGTGTGAGCCGTTCTGTCCAGGGGACGGCGACGGTGTTCAGGGATCACCTGAACTCCGCCCATCCCCTCAGACGATCAGCGTCTGGAGAAAGAGAAGAAGGCGTCTTACCGCTGATGTTCCGGCCAACAGCGAAACGACTGGAGGATGAACTCCAACAGCTCTAAATAAGCAGAATGCTTATGTTTGCACTGGGGATGACAAACCAGCAGCTCAGGTTTTCTCACTGTGAGGAAGATGTTTTCCACTGAGGAAAAGCAGCGTGCAGCAGGAGCGTGTTGGAGCACGCAGTTCTGCACCTTCTCTGAACAACCTCGCATAACATGTTGTGTTGGAATTCTACTCATCTGGCAGCTTCTGACTTCTGTGAAGCTTTGTTTTGTTCTGTTTTATTTAAAAAAAAAATGAAATTACCTTTGAAAAGCTGAAAGCGAGAGTCTCCACCTGCGCAAACACGAGGAAGAAAAATATGAGCTGCTCTTGTTGGTGACGGTGGAGACGTCTGAAGAAATCCACTCCAATTTTTAGATTAGAGCCGACTTGGCTTGATAATTTCACATCTCTAATGGTGTTAATCAACACAGAGATGATCCAGAGGGCATTAAAGGCAGGTTCTGTCCAGATTTTCCACAGGTAAAGAGTCTGGCATGTTTGCAATGACCAACCTCAGACATGCAAAACGGTTTGTGGGAGAAAAACGATGCCAGAGTTTGAAAAAATGACCCTGAATCAGTGGTCTGGTTGACTTTACAGACCATAAAGTTCAACATATGGAGCACTAGAATCTATTTATTGAGTAACAAACATATATTGATCTTAAGTTTGTGGGAAAAAGTTCTCCAATTGCAGTTTTTATTAGGTTGGCACTACTTACTTTACTCGCGTAATGATATTGTTGTTGTTGTGCGCGCTGCGGGTTTAGTCACGTGTCACTTGCTGGTCCAATAGGAGAGCCCAAAACATCCAACATGGCTGCGGCCAGGATGTGGTCTTTTAGCAGCTCGAAGGGAGAAAACACAGTCAAATCTTCACAAAAGAGACCAGAAATATGCTATGTGCACCACGAAGTAGGATTATTAACATGATATTTTGGAAAAACGATGGAAAACATTTAGAAACTGCGTTCAACGATGGCGTGTGTGTTTTTTTAAATTAATTAGTCCAAACTACTACATCTTGTTCACAAACAAGTTCGTCACCAAGGTTAAAAGCGATTAACTTCATGCCCAAGGCATGTTCATTAAATAGATGCAAATTCTTTGTTGCAAATCAACTAAATAGCGTTAAATTAGGCCACTGGTTTTAACTGGAAGGAGGAGGTTCGTTGATGAGCTCTCAGCCAATCAGGAGGCAGCAGGTGTGCTCACCTGCTTAAAAGCAGAGTTCCGCCTTCACGAGCCTCTGTGCCGCGTGGAGGAGACGCCAGCCCGAAGAAACGCCAGCAAAGTTGTTCAAACCGCTTCCGAGCTGGATGATGAAGATGAAGATGATGCAGAAGCATCAGCGTCTGCGTTTCTGTCCTGGAACATCAACCCACGCTAGCCAGGCCAGTTTAAATTTCATTAGGGAATTCTGTAGTGATAAACTTCAGCCTGAGTTGATGAATTTCCACTTTTTGGAATTTAGAATCACTGGATTTGTAATCCTGGTTCATTTTCAATCCTGCTGGCGGAGCGGAGCGGCCCTGGGTTTAATGGTGGATCGCTTCCTAACAAAACCGCCTTCCTGTTGAACATTCCAGCCTGGGAATGTTGCTGCTGGCACAGGAAGAAGGAAGATCAAAAGCTTGCTAAAAAATCTGGCTTTTTTGCTGCTTTCTGCTTTCTTTCACCAGCCCATCAGAAGGCGCACATCTGCAGGAGTAACCACGGCAACCAGCAGGAAGACTTCTGCCCCTGCTCTTCTAGAAAGCGTTGGTGACTGATGTGACTCACAGCTTAACTGACAAACCATCGTGTCCTTTTAGTCCTCAAGTGTGTGTAGAATGTAACATTTTCAGCCTTTTGTATAGAAAACCTTTTCCTTAGGTCAGGGCAGCAGAGGACTGACTTAGAAGTTTGACTGGGTAACAATAACCTGTTGAAATGTGTTTTTGAATGCCTGTTTCTCCTCCCTGTAGTTTCAGCCTGTGTGAGCAGGACGGTGGTGTCAGAGTTTATGACACCTGCACGGCTGATGCTGCCTTCTCTGAAGCGCGCTAATTCATCAGTGTCAGGCTGCACCAGCCTGCAAACGCGCGCTTGTCGCTGTATTAGCCTGCCTGTCTCAACAAGCTTTTCACGCCAAAGTTGGTGCTGATTTGATATGACTGCACGCAACAAAGTTGGAGCAACCACGCTGAAAATTAAAAACTGGGACACATTTTCCTAGAGAGATATTTATTAATATATGTCTACGTGGCAGCCAGAGCAGTGTGTTGAACCTTGTTGTCTTTGGCCTGTGAGTATCTCAGTCACACATAGAACATATAGCTAAATGTGTGTATAATACACATATATAATATACAGGATATAAAAACGCTCTAAAAGGCCTTATGAACACACAAGCTCATGCTAGCTCCTCCTATAAATACCTTTGCTAGGACGCTAATTTGATGACACAAAGTGTGTGTGAACTGCTGCCAACAGTCACTGATCCTCTGATCTAACCAACCAGCAGTAATCTGAATATTCCATCGTTGATCTGGGATCAACTCACGTCTGCTCATGTCTTCAGTGAAGGATCAATACTCCAGGAGCCCAGGGGCCCTCAGCAGCTCCGTGGCTCAGTGGGTAGAGCCTGGGACCTGCAGGCTGGAGCAGCGGCTGTCGTGGGTTCGAATCCAGCCTTCTACCTTTTGTTCTTTCGCCGATGGTGGAACTAGAAATAGGAGTTCCGAGCAGAAGCCGGGATCCAGCCGGATAGCTCGGGGGCAAGGTGCCAGACTATCATGTGGGCGAACAGGGTTCAAGTCCAGCTCCGGGTCGGTGAATTCAGATGGAGCGATGCTGGCAGGTGGAGCCAGATGGGCCAGGTCGGGGCCCGATGGAAGGCAGGACGAAGGCCGGAAAGATGGGAGGCGGGGCCAGGTTGCGGTGGGGCCAGGGCGGAGCCAGGGCGCCTGGGAGAGGCGTTGGGGCGATTGCAAACAACACCCCGGAAGTTACTTCTTTAGGGTCTGCGCGCTTGTCTGTGTTTGAAGCTTATGGCAGGCTGATGCCAGGGACATGCATCTCCCAGATGATGCAACCGTAAATCCCGGAGAAGGGGGGAAGTAGAGAGGGAGAGAGATAAGGGGGATAGGAGAGAGGGAGGAGGGAGGGGGCCTGGCGGCAGAGCTGGCTGGTTTTTGCTTTTTTTTTCTTTAAAAAAAATTTTTGGCCGAAGCAAGAATTGAACCCGGGTCTCCCGCTCCAAAGTCCACAGCTCTGCCCACTGAGCTATTCCACCTGTTACTCTGAAGTTCTCGGAACTTCTACTTGTGGAACCCAGGAGGGGAACACAACACTATAAAAGGACCCACAACCTTAAGAAACTCTTTTTTAAAAAAAACTAACAATCAGAGTAATTGCATCAGGAATCATTAAACAATAAATAAATAACTGCATCAGGAATCATTAAATAATAAATAAGTAACTGTAGCAGGAATCATTAAATAATAAATAAATAAGTAACTGTAGCAAGAATCATTAAATAATAAATAAATAAGTAACTGTAGCAGGAATTATCAAATACAATTTAATATAATCTATAATTGACTATAATCATTAAATAATATTTAACGTGTGAATATCAAGGTGGAGCGGCTAGCAGGCGGTGGTCCAGGTGGTCACGTGGCTGGAGCCGCAGCCTCCGTCGGTCCTGTGGAGCCAAGTCTCAGCAATCCTCCACATCTGGTGCCGCCTGCATGAGAAAAAGCAACAAATGGTTACAATCTGGTGCTGATACACAACAAACACAACGACAGCTTCAGGCTCAGAGCCGCTGCTGAGATTCTCTGATCCAGTGGAGCTCTCACGGCCCTTCTGACCAGGCTGGACCCTGGAGCTGAGGCTGCTCTGGCTCAGGGGACCAGGCTCCTGGTGGCTCCAGCCACACAGTTGTCATGGTGATCATCTGTGACCTGAATCAAATAAAAGCTCCACCGTTCTTCACACACTGCAGCCTGATGCTCATTAGTCCGTGAAGCTGCGTGGAACTAAACACGGTGAAAACACCGAGAGTTACTCGGGTTAACTTTCATGGTAGTTCCTGGGTTCTCCGACCGCTGCAAACCAGAGCTTCCTAAAAAAGTTCCCTTCAGCACGAACTACTAACAGGACAGGTCGAACCCTGTCCGCTGCTAACACTCCACTAGCAAACACAGCGGCCTCCGCTGCTAACACTCCACTAGCAAACACAGCGGCCTCCGCTGCTAACACTCCACTAGCAAACACAGCGGCCTCCGCTGCTAACACTCCACTAGCAACCACAGCGGCCTCCGCTGCTAACACTCCACTAGCAACCACAGCGGCCTCCGCTGCTAACACTCCACTAGCAAACACAGCGGCCTCTCCGCGTCTCCGACCGTAACAGTGAAGTCAGGCGCTACTTACGCTGCCATGTTTGCTCGTTTTAGCTTCTGGTTAACTTTGATTTCTTTAATTATCTCCTCTCTCCGCTTTTCTCTCATACCTGTTGAATGTTTGTCCCGCAAGGGCTTCTTTTTCTTCTTCGTGGGTTTTTTCTTCTTCGTGGGTTTTCCTGGCGAGTGGCAACAAACCGAGGCACTACCGCCACCAACTGACGTGGAGTGTGAATCCTGATATTTACTCAATCTTATTTTAAAAAGCTATTTATATTCTGCTAACTGATTTTATTTCTCTCTCCAAAAGAAAACAGAAGTTTCCTGGGGTTCCGTAATTTATTCAGATTACAGGTCGCTATGGCAACTGCGTGGTTTACATACACATTGGTCAAAGAAAACGAGTTACAAGTGGAATGCACTGTCATGGCTTTAAATGACTTACTGCCATGTATAGAGTGATTTAAAAAAGAGAGAGAGAGAGAGGAAGAGAAGCAGAGCTGCTGCATTAGTTCCGGTTAGCGGCTCAGAATAACCTTCTTGCAGTCTGGACTCTCGCCACCAGGCGGCGCCAGATCAACAGAGCTGATCCGGACCAAGTTGGGTCTCTGTCCATCTTCCTGTTTGACCTTTGTCCTTTCATCTGGTTTCATGGTTTGAAAAGGAATACAACCTTTCATTTTGTCCCAAACCTCTCACAGTTGTGCTCTCACCATGTGACCCGTCTGTCCTGACTCCCTCTTCTATCTGTCTCCTGCCTCGCCGCCTGCGTCCATCTGCAGGAGGACAAATGTCTGGACTTTACTGGGTCCTGCAACGGCTTTTTTTTTTATTTTTACTCTCAACAAGCCAGGGGATTTGAACCTTTGGCTACTGTGCAACATCGCCAATTATGACAACAAGATGAGGAAATCCCACCTTAGTGGTCAAACTCTGCAGCTGTCCGGCTCACAGCAGGCCCTGCCTTCGCTCAGGGGCCTCTTCCAGTCTTTCCCACTCACGCATTAACTGCGTGTGGAGCCATTGCTGCCGATTCATCTCTTAGAAGACGTTCCGCTCCACCTCTCCGAAGGTGTGACACCTTAACGAGCGCTCGCCTGCTGCCGTTTGCCTGACATGTGTGCGGCTTACGAGGGAAGCAGGGTTCCCCTCTCACCATATGCTGCGAGGAATGCCGGGACAAATTAGGCCGCCGCAGGCTGAGAAAAGGTTTAATGAGTCCCTTGGAAGGACAAATAAATGTTTATGGAGCCCAGACGCTGGATGCTGCTGATCTGCCCTCTGCTTGGTCAAACAGCAGCACCAGGGGAGGGGTCCTGCTGCACCTTCCCCGCAAGACGGCCAAGCTCGGGCCTTCATTTCTCCTCTCCGTCAGAATATTTTCTCTGGTAATTCTTTCACGTTGAGCCTTGCGGGGGGAAGGTTAAAGAGAGGTCTTTGAGGGGGCCGCTGACCCCCGAGACCTTCCCTCATCTCTCAGATTTTAAGTCACTGTTGACTTTTGCTGAGCCTGCGATTCATCACCGAGCCAAACCCTCGCGTGATGTCACCCATCTGTGACCAATCTGCGAGCCCCCCACCAACATTTGCAAACCTGAAACGAGTGTTTTGAAGAGTCCAGCCTGAAGAAGGATCGCACGCGTCTGCGGGGGCCAGAGGTGGCGCCTCAGCGGCCTGATCGGGTCCCCTCTGGGGGGGGCCTTTCCCCTGCAGATGGTGAGGTACCAGACTGGTGTCGCCCTGAGTCAGGCCTGAAAAAGCAGGAGAAGATCAATAGGTGGATCTAGTGACACGGAAGCAGCAGGGAAAAGGATCTGTGGGAAAACACACCTACAACCGGGAATTCTCTCAGCTGTCCATCAGGAGGGCTGGATGCCGGTGATTCCGGCCTGGAATTTGAAAGCAGATTAGAGATGTTTTTGCTCCGTCTGCCAGAGACTCAGGCGTCAGCGGGGTAACCTTGGCAACAAAGGCCACCAGGGGAAACTCTATCCTCGGAAGACGTGTTTGACTTTTTGGACCTGCGGCTTCTCTGATGCTATCTGGTTGCCTCCCAGCGGTTCTGGAGCCGCCTGGATCTCCGCAGATGGTTTCCTGCCTCCGTGAGGACATCAGGAATCCTGGAGAACAAACCGGCTGAAGATCTGATGCTGCTGAGGACTAAAGGGGACTGTTCCCTCCTCTGGGCCTCAGATCCAGGTGCCTCTGCTGAACAGCCTCTCTTTCAGTCCTCTTCCTCCTCCTCCCACCGAACAACAACGGCCAACACAAAAAATCAAAGTCAGGTCTTTTGTGGTCTGATTAGCATGAGGTCCTGAGCCTCTCCCTCCATCTTTACCACCAACCTCAGGCGCCGTGTGGGGGCCGCCAGCGGGAGACCACGCTGAGGGGAACCTTCTCCACGCGAGCAGATGCAGCGGCTCCGCTCCAGCGCGGCGTCATTAGCTGTTAGCTTCCCAGGCCAGACGCTGCCAACCGCCAAGTTCTGCAAAGCCACAAAACAAAAACCCTGCAGCGTCATCAAAGCAGCTTGTTTAAAGCGCCGACCCTCGAGTCGGGGGGGTCGTTCACAGCGGAGGAAGCCATTAAAGAAATCAGGACTATTTTTATGGAAACGGCTGCTAATTTTATGAAACTAAATTGTGTTACTGTGCCAGCGTAATCATCCAAATTGTTATGTTTTAGGGTGTTTTAGGCAGACAGAAAGCAGCAACATCCAGGTCTGATGCTGACTCTGGTAGCTAGCTACAGTCGCGGCTTAAAATGAGTAAAAACAACAAACTGAAACCTAAGGCGGCGCCACTAGAGTTTCCCCATATGAAAAAGCCCAAATTTCTGTCCGATCAGATCTTTAAACCTTCACCGTGATGCGAGACGACACGACTGAGCTGGTTTTCTCCAGACGGAGGATGTTGGGAGGATTTCTGGACCATCCAGGTTTAGGAAATTACCCTCCGGCCAGCTGAGACAGCCAAGAACCAGAAAATAAGGAGCCCGAAATAGAGCAAAGAACTGCAATTCTGTCAATGAGCCGTGTGCAGGGTAAAAATAATCCAGTGGGAAATAATGGCTCTCCTCGTCCCGCCTCGTTTGACTGGAAAGGCCGAGGGAAGCTGCTCAGGTGAGGAGGTTTCGTGGTCAGGAAGGAGAAACTGAAGGAGAGAGGTGAAACCGGGCCGGCGTCCGGCGGCTGAGCCAAACCAGCCTACAGCAAGGTCCCAAACGGGCCCTCGAGAGAAAAAGGACTTTTCGTTGCTTTACAGACAATGTGGGAGTAAAGAGGGCAGAGAAATAGCAGGCCGGAGGGCAGAGCAAGGGTGCTGTGGTCAGGCGGCGGGCGCGTGGCCTCTAATTCAGGACAGAAAACCCAGAAGGCTGTGTGAGTCAACTTCTAACGTCGAGCTAAATCTACGGCCGCTTCGCCATAACCCCGGCCTCTCCCTCAACGATAGCCAGAAATGTTTCAGTTGCCTAAGCGTGACCAAAGCCTCTCCCAAACCATAAGTATAACCAGCCTGCTAGCCCGACCTTCACCCTAACCTGAGCACCGGTCCACTTCCTGGCTCGGCCGAGCCGCCGCTCCAGTCCGGAGTCAAGTACGAGGGGAACCCTGCCGGCTGGGAAGCAGCAGTTCCCACAGTCCCACCGGGACGTGGCGCAAACGGACGGCTGTCACTGTTAGCCCGTCGCCCCGGTTAGCCCGTCGCCCTGGTTACGGGACCTACGAGCATCGGGAACGCGGGTCCGAGTTCCGGGTGGAGCAAACGGTTTATCGGCTTTTTCTTTTCTTTTGACGTCAGCTGACAACCAAACATGCTTCTGCGCTGAACTGCTGCAAAAATGCAACACGCCCCCAGACAGACGCCCACCAGACGAGCACCTCCGCGCACGTGAAGCGCTTTCTGTCGAGGTCACAACAGACATGCCATAAAAGCGGATGTGCAGGTTTCGAATGCGCAGATGATGAGCGCCTGGCTGCGGAGGGCGGCGCTGACGCGCGCTGACGCAGGCCCAGCTCAGCTAACATCAAACACGCGGACTCTGAATTTATTTGGCCATAAAAGCCGTTTCTGGGTTGCGCGCAACAGCCTCACATCTGTGGCCAATCTTCAGCGTGGCTGTAACGAGGATCACAGGGTCTTTGTTCTCCCCGAGACGAAGACGAGGACGAAGACGAGGGCCCAGGTAGGGGCCGCAGGTACGACCCCCTGCACCTGGGAGCTGATGGGAAACATCAGGGGAGGATCCCGTAAGGACCACGGGGACCGTTCCTCCTCCCGAGGATCCCGACACCCGCTCCCAGGTACTCTGACACCACTCTGCGCCGCTGCAGGCGCAGCTCCAGATAATGTTGCCATTGATGCACATCTGCTCAACATCTTTCCAGGCTTTGCTATATTTTGCATTTCAAACATTTTTAGCACATTCCTGCACATCTTCGGCTCTCGACGCGCCTTCAGAGCAGCGCTTGTTCCCCCGCTAAAAATACCCCAGTGGGTTTTTATTTATTGGGAACCGAGCTGGCAATAAAACGGATTGTGATTGGGCAGGAGCTGAATGCAGCCGCTCACGGCCGCGATGCCCTTTAAACCCGAGGGCGCTCCTCAGGTGGGCGGCTGTGGGTCGGCGGTCTGGGCGGTGGGAGGCTCTCAATCGCCTCTCTGTCCCTCCTTTTCTCACCGGGAGCTGCCGGAGGCCCAGCTGCTCCCTGGCCGCGTTCGGTGGAAGCCGCTGGCAGCCGTTTGGGTTCTGCCTCGCCCCGCCTCCCAGAGGGGACAGCTGAAGGCTGCAGGTTCCATTCCCGACGGTTCCAGCACCCCCACCAACAATAAAGTCACATTTGATTGGTTTTTCCTCCAGTGGTTGAAAGAGGAGCGTGGAGGAGGTCGTCCTGCCCGAGGGCACCACAGCTGCGGGTGGAGGCGGAACCAGCAGCTATGAGGCCTGCAGGCGTCGACCTACTTCCTGATCAGCTTCTCTTCCGCCTCGTCAGCAACGCAGAAGATCCCAATGACAGAAAAAAGAGATAAAAACGCCCCTGAGAACCTCCAGGTGAGGGTGGACTGGTTCCCCATCAGCCCCGGTGGTCAGGTGGGCACAGCGGCGCCACCCCAGGCCCTCAACAAGGCCGAGGCCAGGCCCGGGCCAGGGGCCAGGCCCGGGGCCGGGGCCGGGGCCGGGGCCGGGGCCGGGGCCGGGGCCAGGGCCGGGGCCGAGTTATCATTCCTCAGATGCCAACTCTTTGTTTGAAAATGAAAGCAGGTGAGAAACCTTCCCAGGTGATTCCGAGAACAGTGAAAGGCTCCCTTTGCGTCTGCGGGTGACTTCCTCCTTGGCAGCGGGACAGAAGCGTGATCGGAACCCTCGTGAGAGGAGCAGCAGATGATTTTCCAGCCGGGGGACCCGGAGGAACCGGTACTGGGCTGGTCTGGGTGTGCTGGGCAGCTCCGCTGGCACCAGTGGGAGCTGATCTTCCCAACCCAGCAGGCTGGCGGTCCTGGAAGGCCCCACCTCCTGGGCCCAGCTAGCACAGCTGGCTTCTCTTCCGCAGTGTTTTTCCCCTCCAGTCCTCATGATTCTGGATCCTCTATGTTTTTGCCGCGGCGCCGTGATGGAAACAATAGACTGACCCAGTTCCGAGTCTGAGCCGCTGCCATTTAGTCTTTCAGGTGCCACAAAAGGCCACTCGGGGCGATTACGGCGACGCGGAGCCCGAGAGAAGCGACACCCAAAAGGGCCGGCGTGAAAGGCAACAGACAGACACCCGAGGCCCCGGACAAACGTCCCCGCCTGGCAGCGCCGTGTCTGCGCCCTTCGTCGCCAAGTCACCTGCAGAAAAGCAGGTCTTTGAATGAATGCAGAGGCTTGATGGCCGCCGCCCCCCTGGGAGCTGCTGCGGTCTCGCCATCGTCGCCGCTCTCACACACACTCACACACACACACACACACACACACACGTATAGGTGAAGGCTGTTATGTCACAGCTGGTGGATGTAAAGCCCAGCAGGCGCAAGCTAGCGCTGCGAGCTAAAAGGTCATTTCTTTCGTCCAGGGTTCATTTATTTATAGATTAGCTTCAGGTTAAGGGATGAATTTAGACTAATATATTGATGATAGCAGGAAATCGTTGAGGGCTAACCGCTAGCAGCCTGTCAACGCAGGTATTGTTCTGTTGTTCTGCTAACTAAAGCTCAAATATTCTTTCCTTTCAGCTCGGAACGTCACTCCGAGGGCAAGTGGAAAAGAAGAAAGACGACGAGCCCCTATGGAGTTACATAAGAATCTGCGCAGGAGCCGCCACAAAGGGCCAACGTATGCCGACCGTGTGCATTCCACTTCCTGTCTCCACTCTGACCAACTGAGAATGTCAGAAACCTGAAATTCTCTTCTGGTTCGGAGCTTTTTGTGCACGCCAGCACTCGCCTCCAACCTGAGGGTCAGACCAGACTAGGCGCGTCCCGCTGGTTGGTTAGCGTTTACATTCATAGCATTTTAGCTATTAGAACGTGACACAGAGCTGTTCTTTTCCGTTTTTGCTGCTGGGAGGCTCCTGCTCCGAAGGGCCCCGCCCCCTCAGGCTTGGCTAGAACAGCCCTTCCAGATCCTTCTGCAAAACAAACCCCTCGGTTAGCCTCACAGTTTGTGCTAATTAACAGCAGGAAGTTTGCTTTGAAAAAGAATCCTGCCCTTCTGTCCTGTTTGACCTGTGGGTCGGGTTTGTTAGCTGCACATCTGCTTTTCACCTTCGCCTATCAACCAACGACTCTTCCAGATGAGGCGCTGCCGTGTTTATCGCCTTTGGTCTGTTGTTTGGTAGCTAATGTATTTGTTTCATCAAAACTTTTGGACAATGATGGCAAGCGTGTAAATAGCAGTGTTAGCCGTTAGCCTTAAAACGCCTTTTCTGCAAGACAGGTGAAAGTGGTCATTTTAAAGGTGAACAGGCAGGGTCAGCTGAGATGGCTTTTTTTAAATATTTAAAGATGTTAGACATTTGAAAAATGTCCCCAGATCAGGCAAAGTTGATGTCTAATTTCCGTACCAGAGGTCTGGCTGTTGTTATGTCAGTTTAAAAGAAAGTTCTATTAAAACCGTATTAAAGCCTCCGAATACACCAGTTTATCCCTTCAATTCCTTCTTTTATCAAGCTTTGAACACTTTTTTCCTAATATTTCTGCTAATGTGTGATTTACTCTCAGTTTCTGCACTTCAACGGAGATTTCCCACAGTCTTTGAACCTGCCATGGCGCACGGAAAGCGCACGTACGTGTGTGTGTGTGTGTGTGTGTGTGTGTGTGTGTGTGTGTGTGTGTGTGTGTGTGTGTGCGTGCGTGCGTGCATGCGTGCGCGCGCGTCTTTCCGTTCACAAACCCAGTCCAGCCAATCAGGAGGCTCCCGGTCCTCCAGCTCGGGTAAAAGCGGGTGTCGTCCAGCTGCGGTTCCAGTCCGGGTCCAGAGACGGAGGCAGGAACCAGAGCGAGGCTGGAGGCGTCTGTCCGGGACATGTCTGGCACTCTGATCCCCGTCCTGTAGGAGCTTCCTCCACCTTTGCCCCCGCTGCGGACCCCCTCTCTCTCCGGCTCCGCTGCGCTCCTCCCGGGGGCCGCGTCGCGCTCCGCCGCTCCTCTCTGCGGACGTGGTCCAGTCGGCCCCGGTCGTCATGTCCTCCGGAGACGCCGAGAACCCCAGCCGGCGGCTCAGCGTGCTGTGTTGGGACCAAGTGCGGCGTTTGGACTCCATCCTGGCCGAGAGCGTCCCGATCCACGGGCGCGGAAACTTCCCCACGCTGTCCGTGCAGCCCCGCCAGATCGTGCAGGTGAGACCCCCCGACACACGCACACGCACACGCAGGCGCGGAGAGTCTGCAAAAACACACACGTGTGAATTCCACCACAGTGGCGAGATATCAGTCTGCCGTTGGGGGACGCAGAGGGAGGGGGCCGGGACGGGGGAGAAAAAAAAAA